>JBBPBX010067152.1:9449-19479 GCA_038048925.1 Garcialebias charrua
ACAGAAACACTGAAAACATCCCCTTTACAAGAATCTGGTCTTTTTCTTTAATAAATTTAAAAAAGCATTAGATATATTTTGCTTTATAGTGTGACCCTTACTAGCCACAAAATCCCCTCCAGCAAACCCAAAGTGGCCCATGGGAATCCGTGTATGGTTCGTTCTTTCGTTATTCCGTTTCAAAATAAAAACCAAATAACCAAACAAGCTTTGGTTATTTGTTTTTTTCGTTTTAAAACGAAATTACAAAAACAGTTTTTAAACGGTTTTTTCATTATTTCGTTTTTAAAACGAAATTAGAAAAACGGAATTGCCAAAAATAAAAATAAAAATCCGTGTATGGTTCGTTCTTTTGTTATTCCGTTTCAAAATAAAAACCAAATAACCAAACAAGCTTTGGTTATTTGGTTTTTTCGTTTTAAAACGAAATTACAAAAACGGTTTTTAAACGGTTTTTTCGTTATTTCGTTTTTAAAACGAAATTAGAAAAACAGAAATTGCAAAAATAAAAAAAAGGTGCGATTTGGTTTTTGCCTAAATACGGTTGTTGTTTTAATTTGTAGCGACACCGGAAATGACGTACCGGAAGTCGCCAAAGAATACATTTTACAGCGGAGAAAGACGGGATAAAAACAAAACATTTTAAATAATAGGCAATGGCTGCACTTGAACCGTTTTCTGAATTGATCATCAAACTTTTTGAGAGTGGAAAATCACACTCTGAAATCAGTAACGTTTTGCGTCGCCATGGAGCTCCACATTACTCGGTAATGAGTGTCAGAAGGTTTTGTATGGAGTACAACATGCGAAGACACAACAACGAGTTGGACGCCGATTTGGAACTTTCTTCAGTTTACCAAGTATGTACCAAAGTTTATGGACAATATACTGCGATAAAATGAGTGAAACTTGTAAATACAAGCTAGCTGACGTTAGCTTTCTCTAGGCATTGTGTATACATGGTGCGTTACAGTAATGGACCAGCAGGGGTCCTCTAAAACAAAATAATGAGAGAGAGGCATAATTATTAACAATGTACATTTATCTTGTACCTATTACCTTCACGTACCTATATAACATCCAGAATAAATATGTCATAGTTTTGATTTAGATTTTGGGGTAAACAGCAATTCAAAGTACTTCAAAATGCTAATTTCAGTTTGCTTATCTATAACTTCTATTGAAAATGTTGATTGATTAAACAAAAGTGTGTGTGTATATATGATTACACACATACACACACACACACACACACACATATACATATATATATCTCGTAAACACCTTTTCAGGAAAAAATAGTAACAGCCATCAAACAAATAAATATTAACTTCTTCTTTGTAACACTGAACATGAAATATGAATTTTGAATAGAGGTCATAAGCAAACTGAAAGAAGCATTTTGAGGTACTTTGACTTGCTCTTTTATACAAAATCTAAAACTGACATATTTATTCTTGATATATTATAGGTATGTGAAATAATAAATATGGCATAAATGTACATTGTTTATAAATATGTATCTCATTTCTCTCATTGTTTTTTGACTGCAGGGGCACTTTCTGTTTCTCTTATTGTAATGCACCATGTATGAGCCACACAAATCTTTAAGAGAGAACTAATGTTGACTGGTTTGACCGCAGTACATCAGATAACATTTTACATTTGTGTGTGTGTTAGACAGGACTATCCTATGGACGGAAATTTATGACGGGATACTTGTCATCTATTGGGATACATGCTGGAGAAACCAGTCGCTAGGGTCTTAAGAGAGGTGCACCATCAGTTGAGACAACATGTGAGTGAATCTGGCAATTATATATTAAACAGTGTAACAACTCAAACACTGCTTTTTATAATAGATTTCTAAAAATATGTATCCACTTCACAGGAACAAACACACCCACGCCCCACTGAACATAAGTGGGTCTGCGGTGGAAGTGGTCTCCAGCTACAAATACTTGGGTGTACACTTGAATGATAACCTCAGCTGGAGCAACAACACCACCAGCCTGATCAAGAAAGGTCATCAGAGACTCTACTTCCTCAGACGGCTGAGACGAGCTGGTCTGAGCAGCCCAGTCCTCACCTCCTTCTACAGGTGTGCAGTGGAGAGCATCCTGTGCTCCAGCATCAACGTGTGGCATGGAGGCTGCACAGCTGCAGAAAGAAAAGCTCTACAGAGAGTGGTGAAGGCTGCACAGAAGATGTTGGAGTCAGTCTCCCCACCATCACAGACATCTACACCTCCAGATGCAGGAAGAGAGCCACCTGCATCATGAAGGACCCCACTCACCCAGCACACACACTTTTTGCCCCACTCCCCTTAGGAAGGAGGTTGAGGAGCATTAAGTGTAGAACCACTAGACTGAGGAACAGCTTCTACCCTGAGGCTGTTAGACTCATGAATAAATAACCAGAATAATCACTGTGAAATATCACATCATGTTGCTGCTGATCTGTTTCATGTTGCTGCTGATCTGTTTCATGTTGCTATGTTCATTGTGCACATCTGCTCACACAGCTGCTGTGTGGAGTAATGGTTTTCTATGATATTAGTGCTGCGTGTATTTTTTATTTAGTGTATTTTTAGTTGATGTTTTTCTTAGTTCATATCTTAGATGTTATTACTGTTCTTCTTTTACATTTTATTGTTGGATGTAACTGGGACCCTGTGTACATAATCTCCTTTCATCACATGTACCACATGTGGTGCAAATGACAATAAAGATTCTCTGACTCTGACTTTATTTCTAAAATCTCCATTTTTTCTCTCAAATAATGAAAAAAAAAAACAGACATTAACTAACAAAAATAGCAGCTAGAAATAATTTTTCTCCAGTCATTTTTAATTTGAACGAGATTTAGCCTACCAGAAAGCCTACACTTACTGTATCTTTGCAGGAAGTTTTCTTCAGCTGCTTCCATCCTTTAATATTAGTAATAAAAATTATAAATATATATGATGTGTTGGTGGCTGACTGATAAAAATTATAAATATATATGATGTGTTGGTGGCTGACTGATAATTTGTATTATTATTCAAATTTGTATTTGGCAGGTTACCAAATCTAGATTCTGTCAGCGAAAAAAACTAGGTTATAACACCCCACACAAGACCAGGTTTATTTTGTTAGTGGAGGGTTTATATTTATTTATTTGTCTATCACCAGGAGTATTAAAATGAGTTATAACCGTGACAAGATAGTGTGGCCTTATTTCACAGAGAGATGCGCGTGAACACGGTCGGATCCGCCTCTCGGGTTGCAGTGCGCGCTCCCGACACAGGGGGAACAGATTCTCAGCTGACACCCCACACACGTCAAAAATTAAAGCAAATACTGTAGTATGAATGGTTAGTGCTCCGTAAGAGCTGGTTTGACGTGGGTGTAGTGTCAGCTTCACGCAGCTCAGATTCTCACGGGGGAACAGAAATTCGCACAGCACCGGGAGTTCATTTCCGGTTCCGCCATACTCCCGTGTTCAGTTAACAAAATAAAAGCTCGTCTTTGGTTTAACCAAAAACCAAATCGCACCCTTTTTTTTATTTTTGCAATTTCAGTTTTTCTAATTTCGTTTTAAAAACGAAATAACGAAAAAACCGTTTAAAAACCGTTTTTGTAATTTCGTTTTAAAACGAAAAAACCAAATAACCAAAGCTTGTTTGGTTATTTGGTTTTTATTTTGAAACGGAATAACGAAAGAACGAACCATACACGGATTTCTATAGTCATTCTGTTGTTGAATAGCGTCTTTAACAGGCACTCACAGCTTTGTGGCGTCAGTACTGGTGGGAACCATGGACATTAATACGCATTAATGTCTGGTGGCAACTAATGAGCGCCCCCCCCCCCTTCTTGTTTTGTTTCATGGCGGTTAACCACCACCGAGCTGAAGTGTGGACAGGAGATTAAAAAAATTAAAAAAATTAAAAAAAAACAATTCTGTAAAATTAATTTAATAATTCAACTAAATTCTGTCTATTAAGTTTGTATTTTCAAGGAAATAATAACTTGATCTTTACTGATATTGCTGCTAAAAACATCCTCATTTTATTTATTTATTTTTGGAAATGCATTCTTTGTTTCATACCTTGGACATTCCATAAAGACATGTTGAACCGTTTCAGGGAAATTGCTGGTGCACATGTCACAAAAAAGTCCTGTTGCATGCTTTCCAATTATTTTAAGAGATTTATTAAAGCTGCTATATGTAACTTTTCTAACAATATATTTTTAACATATTTCTTCACTCTGTCACTAGACTGATGTTAGAGAGGTAATCTCTGAAAAAAACAAAAAAAAATATTGTCCCCTTGCTTCTCCAGGTGGTAAATAGGCATTTCTAAAAAGAAAAAGTGACCCGCCATTAACCAGCCAATAAAAACAGAGTTTGTAACCAGCCAATAAAAACAGAGCTTGAATTTGAATCAGCCAATAAAAACAGAGCTTGAATTTGAATTTCAGCAGACCATGGGAGAGCAGAGCCATATATGGCTCTGAGAGGGAGGGATCAGAATGCTTTGCCTGTTGAAATTTTTTCTAAGTGCTGCAGTTCTACAGAAACTGCAGACTGCAGTCTGTGTCCTATTCTAATGCGAGTAATTTCCTGTTTCTTCCTGCTTTCCTTGTATATCTTACCTTTTTATGAATGCTGTGTAAATGTCTTCCTGTATCAGTAATGTCTCAGTTTTCCTGTCATATTTTCTTAATATATTTCTTTATTATAATTTAACGTTCAACTTTATGTAAACGTTCTATCACTTTCATCACTTCTTCCAGACCGGTGTCACACAGCTCTGCTTTTTCTAACTCATGGGGCGGGCACAGCAGACTATTCAGCCAATCATGGTCGTTGTTCTGCATATACGTCACTCTTATGTCACATTTAGAAAAGCACGATTGGCTGGAATTTCAAGATGCCTTCAGGATACAAAAAAACTCAGACAGACAGTTGCGACAGGCTGACGGAACCCGATCACAACTACACGTTCACAGAATGGTCAAATTATCGTATTTTTGGCCTTTTTCGGGATTATTGATCGTACAGAGGGCAAAATTATCGTACAAATACGATAATTATCGTACACCTGGCAACACTGGTAATGGTACACGTGGGTGTACCGAACCGTTTCGGTACGGCACGTTCGGTCCACCTGTGTACCGTTTTGGTTATTTTTTCACTCATTAAACGTTATTAACGGGAGAATATGCGCCGTGGAATAAAAATTCCTAGGCGTGTTTCAGCATGGCACTATTATCTTGCAGCACGCGCAGCATTTAGCAGCCTAGCTTCTCGTTGCGGTTGCCTGTTTGGGAACGTTATGGCTTCCTTGTTAAAAGACGAGCGTAAATCCAAAGCTGTGTGTGGACGTTGTTTCACGGAGATTGGATCTTCAGCAACACATCTAAAGGCCCAGGCAGAGCTCAGCGTACGGCCTGTACGCCGCTCTACGCGCGTGTTCTGTGCGCACGCGTTCACAAGCACAGCTCTGCGTTCGTTCTCACGTTAAATGCTCGCGTTTTCGCTACAAATTTTTTTTTTCATTTATAGATGGCCTCCCTTCTCACCTCCAATATGTATTTATTTATTTATTTTTAATAGAGAGAAAGAAAAGAGAAAGTAAGACAACAAAACAACAATTTTCCACAAAAAGAGCACACGGCAAACACACCTAACCTCCGTCCGCAATCCTGCAAAGCACATGACATAACACAGCAACGAAACATACATGCATAAAGTGGTTCAAAATAGATACAAGATACATGCATAAAGACTAATAATCTTCATGACCTTGCAGTAGATTTCTATAAATACACATACCCATACCTACAAATATATATACAGTATACATACATATACATTTATATTCATTCATATACCCATCTACATATAATAATAATAATAATAATAAATTCAATTTATACCGCACTTTTCATTAATAAAAATCTCAAAGTGCTACAACAATAAAAACAAGTGATAAAATCAAATAAAATCAATAATGGTATTAACTAAGATTAAAAACAGAATCATGTGGAGGCAGAATAGGCCTGCTTAAAAAAATAAAAAAATAAATAAATAAAACAAGTGATAAAATCAAGTAAAATCTATAATACTATCAACCAAGATCAAAGATAAAATCATGCGGGGGCAGAATAGGCTTGCTTAAAAAGAAAAGTCTTTAAACCGCTTTTAAAGTCAACCAGTGACTGTGGAGCTCTCAGGTCGTCAGGGAGGGAGTTCCATAGGCGGGGGGCAGCCACACAGAATGCCCTGTCTCCCATGGTCCTTAATTTGGTTCGTGGAATGTGAAGTAGATTACTGTTCTGTGATCGTAGAGACCGGGTGGATGAATATGGTGCAAGAATGTCCTTTAGATAGTCAGGTGAAGTTCCATGTAAGCATTGATGTGTAATGAGAGCAGTTTTGTATTGAATTCTGTAGGTGACAGGAAGCCAATGGAGGTTATGAAGAATGGGTGTAATATGTTCAAATTTACGAGCTCTCAATAAAATCCTTGCTGCACTGTTTTGAATATATTGAAGTTTCTGAAGGTTTTTGCCAGGGATTCCAATAAACAGGGAGTTGCAGTAGTCGAGCCTGGAGGAGACAAAGGCATGGACGAGCTTCTCAGCATCAGGAAAAGTCAGAGATGGGCGAAGTCTGGAGATGTTTCGAAGATGGAAGAAGCAAGTTTTAAACAGATGCTTAATGTGATTTTCAAATGTAAGATGAGAGTCCATTTTTATTCCAAGATTTGTAACAGAGGTGGAGAGGGGGATGTCTTGACCAGAGAAGGAGATTGTTGTTAAAGTTGATGTTTGTATCTGGTGAGGGGTGCCAATCATTACGGCCTCAGTCTTGGAGCAGTTTAATTGAAGAAAGTTCTGATTCATCCATGCCCTTATTTCCTCCAGGCAGGCAGAGAGGGCAGTGAGTGAAGATGGAGATGGGGATGATGAGGATGATCCAGTCCTGATGTAAAGCTGTGTGTCGTCGGCATAGCAGTGAAAAGAAATGTTGAACTGATTAATAATTTGACCTAAAGGCAACATGTAAAGGGAAAACAGCAGGGGCCCCAGAACTGACCCTTGAGGGACACCACAGGAGACACCGACTGTCTGGGAAGTGGCATTGCCAAGACTAACGCATTCCAGCCTATCAGAGAGGAAAGATTTGAACCAGTCCAGGACAGTGTCACAGAGACCGACCTCCACATGAAGACGGTGGAGGAGAATATTATGGTCCACAGTGTCGAAGGCTGCAGTGAGGTCAAGGAGGACAAGGACGGAGGGAGAGCCAGTGTCAGCAGCCATGAGGATATCATTTGTAACTCTCAGTAATGCAGTCTCAGTACTGTGAGCTGCTCTGAATCCAGACTGAAACTTCTCATACAGAGAGTGTTGCTGTAGGTGGTCCTGCAGCTGAGCAGCAACTGCTTTTTCCAGCACTTTGGACAGAAACGGGAGGTGGGAAATTGGGCGGTAATTAGAAAAAATGTCGGGATCCAAATTAGATTTTTTCAGAAGAGGCCTAATGATGGCAGTTTTTAGAGGCAGTGGAACATGACCAGATTGTAGAGACTGATTTATTATTTGTGTGATTAATGGGCTTATTGCAGAGTGATTGGATTTTATGAGAGATGAGGGGAAGGGATCCAGGGCGCAGGATGAAGGCTTCATTTTCTTTATGATGGACTCCACCTCACTCTGAACAACCTCATCAAAGCTGCTCAGGGACCCAGGATGCAGACGGGTAGATGGTAAACGAAGATCAGGGAGGTTGTGAAGCTGAGATCTGATGGTGTCAATTTTGTTTTTAAATGATGAGAGGAACAGGTTGCATTTTTGAACACATTCCTCAGAAGTTTGTTTAATGGGATTAAGTAGATGAGTTACTGTGGAGAAGAGCTGTTTAGAGTTACCAGGGCAGGTGTTGATGATGTTGGAGTAATACTTGGAGCGTGCTTCTTTAAGAGAATAGGCGTATGCTTTCTGATGTTCTTTGTATGCCTGCTTATGTACCGAGAGACCAGATGATTTTAGACGTCTCTCGATAGCACGGCCAGTTGCCTTCATCCTGCGCAGCTCACCAGTGTACCAGGGGGCTGAACGGGAGAAAGACACCAGTCTTGTCTTCAACGGAGCATGTAGGTCCAGAAGCTCTTGGAGAGATCGGTTGTAGTAATCAACGGAGTCATTGGCAGATGAATGATTGACAGCGGTCAGGGCGTGAAGATCAGTGGACAGAACATCAGGGGAAATGTTTTTAAAGTCCCGGAACTGGATGGGTCGCTTTGGGTTTGGAGCAGGTGAAGTTGAAGGCACTTCCAGAGAGATGACACTGTGGTCCGAGACACCCAGGTCATATACAGATAAGTTATTGATGAGAACAGTGTCTGTAATCACCAAATCCAGAGTGTGCCCCCTGCTGTGCGTAGGGGCGTCCACATGTTGGGTGAGATTAAGAGAGTCCAGAAGAGACTTAAAATCTGTTGCCAACGGGGAAGAGGAGTTGTCCATGTGGATATTTAAATCGCCAAGAAAAATAGTTTTCACAGGGGAGGTGCAGAAAAAGGTGAGGAGGTCATGCATCTCTGAGTTAAATGAAACATGCGGTTTGGGAGGTCTATAAATCAATATAACGTTCATCAGGAGTGGGGCTTTGAAGTTGAAGGCCAAACTTTCAAAAGAGGAAAAGTCCTGAGAAGCCAGATGTGTCAATTTTAAATTATTGCGGTAGATTACAGCCAGACCACCACCGCGGCCAGTGCTGCGGGCTCTCTGCAGATAACTGTATCCAGACGGACAGGCCTCATTTAGAGAACTGTACACATCTGGCTGATGCCAAGTCTCTGTAAGACACATGAGGTCCAAGTCCTTCTCCAGAATGTGATCGTGAATTAGGCATGATTTGTTTGATAGTGACTGCACATTGAAAAGTTCTAATTTAATACCAGTTGGTGTAGAAGCCTTTTGAACCGGTTTCAGCAGACTGAAGTCCACTCCACGTTTTCCTTGCCACTTCGTGCGCTGTGGACTACAAGGGACTACAGACGCAGCGTTCTGATGACGTCGTCGAGGTGCGACACGTCTCTTGGACGAGACACACGCGATAGACCCAACCTGCGGCTGTCCAGAGTAGATGGATATCTTTCGAGAGCTTCTGTGGATATAACGAGGTCTACGCAGAAGTCCCAGTTGTTTGATGGTGGAAACAGAGGGAGGAATGGAGCAGTTGTTAAGTCCAAGCAGCTGCGAAGCAGAATACGTCAACATCATGCCAGCCAAGCCGGGGGAAGCTAGCACAGAGCTAGCTGCTAACAGCAGACCCACGGCTCCGAAAGAAACAACCAAGAAGCAGAGGGATGTAACTTGGTTGAGCATATCGTGAAGAGGAGCACAGGAGAAAATCCAGGACAGTCCAGATGACACAGGAGGTTGACAGGCAGTAGGTGAGTGGAACAATAATTGCAGCTACGTAGTTCTTGAAGTAAGTTCGTGCTGGAGTTTGACAGGAGGTAGACAGCCCAAATTCCGGTTAGGAAGAGCTAGCCAAGCTGTCCGTAAAATCTTTATTAAAAACCACTGAACAAAACGAGTCCAGATAAATTTCCAAAAAAATTTCCAAAAAATAGCAACAGTAAAATAACTATTTAGCGTGGAGAAGCGGCGACATCACGCCAGCGTCCTCTCCAGCTCTGATCACCAACAGGAATTACTCAATATACTCATATCTGCATATATCTACATATACATCCCTGCATCCATTTGTGTGTGGTTGTGAGCATGCATAAGTGAATAAGGTTCCTCCAATAGAACATTTAGTAGTGACTGTGAAGCATCAGGGATCCGTCCCCCCAAAGCCCGAAGCAGACGAAGGGGCGATCAAAGCCCAAGACTCCAGGAAGGACCCAGAGCCCAGAGTCCCCAGGGCCACCCGAACAGGACGAGCCACTCGCCCACTCCCCAGATCCGACCAAGGGGAAAAACCGGACGAATCCCACTAGCGACCACACACAATGACCCCC
>JBBPBX010067153.1:0-19479 GCA_038048925.1 Garcialebias charrua
GGGGGGGGTGTCCTGATCAGATGAACCTACTCAGCAGCTCTAGTCTGAGCTCCCCCAGATGATGGAACTCCTCACCTGATCTCTAATGCTGAGCCCACCACCACCACCACCACCTACTCCAAGAAGGAAGCTCAGCTGCTTGGATCCAGGATCTGGTTCTTTCTGTGCTGATTCAAACCTCATGATCACAGGTGAAGGTTGGAACCTAGACAGACCAGTAAATCTAGAGCTTTGCCTTTAGACTCACCTATCCCTTCACCAACACCAACCAAAGCAACATCCTCATTACTGAACACATTCCTCAGAATCAAGACACCCACCTCCACCTGGGGTGAGCACCCATCCATACATCTATCCATGTTCTTTCACTTGTTCTGAAGTCAGGTCTCATGTGCAGCAGCCTGAGAAGGAGGTCCAGATATCTCTTTCCACAGCCTCCTCTTCAAGCTCTTCTGGGAGGATTCCAAGGTGTTCCCAGGCCAACCGAGAGACATACTAGACACACGTCCATGACCACAGGTGAGGGTGGGAACGTAGACCGACCGGTAAACAGAGAGCTTTGCCTTACAGCTCAGCTCCCTCTTCACCACAACGGACCAGTACAGGGTCCACAATACTGCAGATGCTGCACCAATCCGTCTGTCAATCTCACGCGTCATTCTTCCGTCACTCGTGAATAAAACCCAGAGATACTTGAACCCCTCCACTTGAGGCAGAACCTCACCCTCGACCTGAAGAGAACAATCCACCCTTTTCTGGTTGAGGACCATGGCCTCAGATTTGGAGATGCTGATTCTCCTCCCAGCTGCTTCACACTCGGCTGTGAACCGCTCCAGTGAGAGCTGAAGATCATGGCACGACGAGCCAACAGGACCACATCATCTGCAAAGAGCAGAGATGAATCCTGAGGCCACCGAAACGGACTCCCTCCTGCCCCTGGCCTCACCGAGGAAATCTGTCCATAAAAGTTCTAAACAGAATCTGTGACAACGAGCAGCCCAGGTGGAGTCCAACTACCCAGGTCCGACTTACTAGAAAAATCTCAGTCCTTCCTGCTTGTAACACTTTAGTGTTTCTGTAAGAATAGACATAGCAACACCTACTTTAAAAAAAGTTGTTAAAACCTCAGAAACAAACATGTAAAACTTCAGAAACAAACGTGTAAAACATGGGAGAGTCAACCGGTGAGAGGAAGACAGACACCGGTGTCATGCTGCTCTGAGCAGCAGACCTTCACTCACGTCTCTGGGTGTGAAGGAGCTGACGAGTGTTATGGTGGACCAGAACAGGATGCCGGTGCTCATGATGTACTTCCTGTTGTACCTGTCGCCCAGGTAACCAAAGATTGGAGCCAGGATCATGTAGCTGCAGATAAAGACTGACAGGAGAAACACAGAAAGTGACAGGATGATTTTTACTGACAGGATGAGACAAACAGAAGAAAGAAAATGTTCAAATGTGATTTCTCCGTCTGAAGGACAGATTGAAAATCCAACGATTGTCTGAAACAACCGGAGGAAAAGCCTCTGCTGTCGGGGAGAAACCAACAAGTCGGGACACGTAAAGCTGAAGACTTGTAGCTGAACATCAAGTCCAACATGACAGGAAATGCTTTCATCTGACCAGAACCCATCAGGATCTGTAACCTGGAACAAATCGGGTTTTCTCACCTGTTTGCAACAAACCGGACCTTCCATCATCGATCCCAAAATACTGCTCGATGTCAGGGAGGACGCCTGAGGAGGGAACAGAACAGAGTTAAAGAACCCGCAAAGTTTCTACGGTCACAAGAAAAAGTTTTTTATAACTGAGATCCAGAACCGGCCTCAATTTTTTTTTAAACTCTGCTGTGGAGTCTGATATTTTCACCAAATTTGGATTAATTCATCAGGTTCTCCAGAGGTTCTGCTATCTGTCAGAGAGGTTCTGGATCAGGAGTTCTCTCCAAAGGGTCTGTTACCTGTCAGAGTTGTTCTGGTCACTTTCCCCAGCAGAAAGTTTTTGGACCTGACAACTCAAATATGAAAATTTTCGTCTGACTGAAGATTAAAAAAGCTAAAACCCTCCAGAGGAGAGAACTGATCAGACCTGACCGCCTGTAGTAGAACCTGTGAATGGATCGGTACCTGCCACAGTGAAGCGGTCCATGTAGTTGAGCAGATTGATGTAACACAGGATGAGAACGGTCAGCACCGCTCGAACCCGGGACACTCCACTGGCAGACTCTTCTTGTTGCTGCCGAGGCGCCACCCCATCGTGATCTTCCGGAACCTCGGCTTCGCTGTCAGAGGAGAGAATCGGCGCCGAGTCTGGGGTGTGCTCCCCCATGGCTGCTGAGGAGGAGATTAAACAGTGTGTCAGCCTCTGAACGTTTTTACTGATTTAACGTTTTCATCAAAAACACAAAACCTAATCATCAGATCAGGTATTTTTCTTCTTCTTGAGACACTTCCCTTCAAACTGCTTCAATAAAATATAATAAAAACCATTGACAGCTGCTGTGAAAGTTCACAGGAAACCAAGAAAAATGGGGAGTGAAAGCAGGAAGAACCTGGAGTAAACCTGCGGTGAACCACGAAGAACCCAGAGTGAAACCACGAAGAACCAGGAAGAACCCAGAGTGAAACCAGGAAGAACATGGAGTGAAATCAGGAAGAACCAGGAGTGAAACCAGGAAGAACCCGGAATGAAACCAGGAAGAACCCGGAATGAAACCAGGAAAAACCTGGAGTGAAACCAGGAAGAACATGGAGTGAAACCAGGAAGAACATGGAGTGAAATCAGGAAGAACCAGGAGTGAAACCAGGAAGAACCCGGAATGAAACCAGGAAGAACCCAGAATGAAACCAGGAAAAACGAGGAGTGAAACCAGGAAGAACCAGGAGTGAAACCAGGAAGAACCCGGAGTGAAACCAGGAAGAACTCGAAGTGAAACCAGGAAGAACCCGGAGTGAAACCAGGAAGAACTCAAAGTGAACCTGAGGTGAAACAGGAAGAACCCAGAATGAAACCAGGAAGAACCCGTAGTGAACCTCAGGAAGAAACCAGGAAGAAACTGGAATGAAACCAGGAAAAACCAGGAGTGAAACCAGGAAGAACCCGGAGTGAAACCAGGAAGAACCAGGAGTGAAACCAGGAAGAACCAGGAGTGAAACCAGGAAGAACCAGGAGTGAAACCAGGAAGAACCAGGAGTGAAACCAGGAAGAACCAGGAGTGAAACCAGGAAGAAACTGGAATGAAACCAGGAAAAACCAGGAGTGAAACCAGGAAGAACCAGGAGTGAAACCAGGAAGAACCAGGAGTGAAACCAGGAAGAACCAGGAGTGAAACCAGGAAGAAACTGGAATGAAACCAGGAAAAACCAGGAGTGAAACCAGGAAGAACCCGGAGTGAAACCAGGAAGAACCAGGAGTGAAACCAGGAAGAAACTGGAATGAAGCCAGGAAAAACCAGGAGTGAAACCAGGAAGAACCCGGAGTGAAACCAGGAAGAACTCAAAGTGAACCTCAGGTGAAACCAGGAAGAACCCGGAATGAAACCATGAAAAACCAGGAGTGAAACCAGGAAGAACCAGGAGTGAAACCAGGAAAAGCCCGGAGTGAAACCAGGAAGAACCCGGAGTGAAAAAAGAACCTCGAGTGAAACCAGGAGGAACATGGAGTGAAAACATGAAAAACCCAGAGTGAAACCAGGAATAATCTGGAGTGAAACCATGAGAACCTAAGGTTAAACCATGAGAACCTAAGGTTAAACCAAGATGAACCCGGAGTGAAACCAGGTAAAACGTGGAGTGAAACCAGGAAGAACCCAGAGTGAAACCAGGAAGAACCCAGAGTGAAACCAGGAAGAACGTGGAGTGAAACCAGGAAGAACCAGGAACCAGAGTGAAACCAGGAAGAACGTGGATTGAAACCAGGAAGAATGCGGAGTGAAATCAGGAAGAACCAGGAGTGAAACCAGGAAGAACGTGGAGTGAAACCAAGAAGATCCAGGAGTGAAACCAGGAAGAACCCGGAGTGAAACCAGGAAGAACCCGGAGTGAAACCAGGAAGAACCCGGAGTGAAACCAGGAAGAACATGGAGTGAAATCAAAAAGAACCAGGAGTGAAACCAGGAAGAACCCGGAATGAAACCAGGAAGAACCCGGAATGAAACCAGGAAAAACCAGGAGTGAAACCAGGAA
This sequence comes from Garcialebias charrua, assembly GCA_038048925.1. Taxonomy (NCBI): domain Eukaryota; kingdom Metazoa; phylum Chordata; class Actinopteri; order Cyprinodontiformes; family Rivulidae; genus Garcialebias; species Garcialebias charrua. The sequence goes on from JBBPBX010067153.1 coordinate 4,185, forward strand.
GAACCAGGAGTGAAACCAGGAAGAACCCGGAGTGAAACCAGGAAGAACTCGAAGTGAAACCAGGAAGAACTCGGAGTGAAACCAGGAAGAACTCAAAGTGAACCTGAGGTGAAACAGGAAGAACCCAGAATGAAACCAGGAAGAACCCGTAGTGAACCTCAGGTGAAACCAGGAAGAAACTGGAATGAAACCAGGAAAAACCAGGAGTGAAACCAGGAAGAACCCGGAGTGAAACCAGGAAGAACTCGAAGTGAACCTCAGGTGAAACCAGGAAGAACCCGGAATGAAACCAGGAAAAACCAGGAGTGAAACCAGGAAGAACCAGGAGTAAAACCAGGAAGAACCAGGAGTGAAACCAGGAAGAACCAGGAGTGAAACCAGGAAGAACCAGGAGTGAAACCAGGAAGAACCAGGAGAAAAACCAGGAAGAACCAGGAGTGAAACCAGGAAGAACCAGGAGTGAAACCAGGAAGAAACTGGAATGAAACCAGGAAAAACCAGGAGTGAAACCAGGAAGAACCCGGAGTGAAACCAGGAAGAACTCGAAGTGAACCTCAGGTGAAACCAAGAAGAACCCGGAATGAAACCAGGAAAAACCAGGAGTGAAACCAGGAAGAACCAGGAGTGAAACCAGGAAAAGCCAGGAGTGAAACCAGGAAGAACCCGGAGTGAAAAAAGAACCTCGAGTGAAACCAGGAGGAACATGGAGTGAAAACATGAAAAACCCAGAGTGAAACCAGGAATAATCTGGAGTGAAACCATGAGAACCTAAGGTTAAACCAAGAAGAACCCGGAGTGAAACCAGGTAAAACATGGAGTGAAACCAGGAAGAACCCAGAGTGAAACCAGGAAGAACCCAGAGTGAAACCAGGAAGAACCAGGAACCCAGAGTGAAACCAGGAAGAACGTGGATTGAAACCAGGAAGAATGTGGAGTGAAATCAGGAAGAACCAGGAGTGAAACCAGGAAGAACGTGGAGTGAAACCAAGAAGATCCAGGAGTGAAACCAGGAAGAACCCGGAGTGAAACCAGGAAGAACCCGGAGTGAAACCAGGAAGAACTCGAAGTGAAACCAGGAAGAACCCGGAGTGAAACCAGGAAGAACCTGGAGTGAAACCAGGAAGAACCCGGAGTGAAACCAGGAAGAACCCGGAGTGAAACCAGGAAGAACCCGGAGTGAAACCAGGAAGAACCAGGAAGAACCCAGAGTGAAACCAGGAAGAACATGGAGTGAAATCAGGAAGAACCAGGAGTGAAACCAGGAAGAACCCGGAATGAAACCAGGAAGAACCCGGAATGAAACCAGGAAAAACCTGGAGTGAAACCAGGAAGAACATGGAGTGAAACCAGGAAGAACATGGAGTGAAATCAGGAAGAACCAGGAGTGAAACCAGGAAGAACCCGGAATGAAACCAGGAAGAACCCAGAATGAAACCAGGAAAAACCAGGAGTGAAACCAGGAAGAACCAGGAGTGAAACCAGGAAGAACCCGGAGTGAAACCAGGAAGAACTCGAAGTGAAACCAGGAAGAACCCGGAGTGAAACCAGGAAGAACTCAAAGTGAACCTGAGGTGAAACAGGAAGAACCCAGAATGAAACCAGGAAGAACCCGTAGTGAACCTCAGGAAGAAACCAGGAAGAAACTGGAATGAAACCAGGAAAAACCAGGAGTGAAACCAGGAAGAACCCGGAGTGAAACCAGGAAGAACCAGGAGTGAAACCAGGAAGAACCAGGAGTGAAACCAGGAAGAACCAGGAGTGAAACCAGGAAGAACCAGGAGTGAAACCAGGAAGAACCAGGAGTGAAACCAGGAAGAAACTGGAATGAAACCAGGAAAAACCAGGAGTGAAACCAGGAAGAACCAGGAGTGAAACCAGGAAGAACCAGGAGTGAAACCAGGAAGAACCAGGAGTGAAACCAGGAAGAAACTGGAATGAAACCAGGAAAAACCAGGAGTGAAACCAGGAAGAACCCGGAGTGAAACCAGGAAGAACCAGGAGTGAAACCAGGAAGAAACTGGAATGAAGCCAGGAAAAACCAGGAGTGAAACCAGGAAGAACCCGGAGTGAAACCAGGAAGAACTCAAAGTGAACCTCAGGTGAAACCAGGAAGAACCCGGAATGAAACCATGAAAAACCAGGAGTGAAACCAGGAAGAACCAGGAGTGAAACCAGGAAAAGCCCGGAGTGAAACCAGGAAGAACCCGGAGTGAAAAAAGAACCTCGAGTGAAACCAGGAGGAACATGGAGTGAAAACATGAAAAACCCAGAGTGAAACCAGGAATAATCTGGAGTGAAACCATGAGAACCTAAGGTTAAACCATGAGAACCTAAGGTTAAACCAAGATGAACCCGGAGTGAAACCAGGTAAAACGTGGAGTGAAACCAGGAAGAACCCAGAGTGAAACCAGGAAGAACCCAGAGTGAAACCAGGAAGAACGTGGAGTGAAACCAGGAAGAACCAGGAACCAGAGTGAAACCAGGAAGAACGTGGATTGAAACCAGGAAGAATGCGGAGTGAAATCAGGAAGAACCAGGAGTGAAACCAGGAAGAACGTGGAGTGAAACCAAGAAGATCCAGGAGTGAAACCAGGAAGAACCCGGAGTGAAACCAGGAAGAACCCGGAGTGAAACCAGGAAGAACCCGGAGTGAAACCAGGAAGAACATGGAGTGAAATCAAAAAGAACCAGGAGTGAAACCAGGAAGAACCCGGAATGAAACCAGGAAGAACCCGGAATGAAACCAGGAAAAACCAGGAGTGAAACCAGGAAGAACCAGGAGTGAAACCAGGAAGAACCCGGAGTGAAACCAGGAAGAACTCGAAGTGAAACCAGGAAGAACTCGGAGTGAAACCAGGAAGAACTCAAAGTGAACCTGAGGTGAAACAGGAAGAACCCAGAATGAAACCAGGAAGAACCCGTAGTGAACCTCAGGTGAAACCAGGAAGAAACTGGAATGAAACCAGGAAAAACCAGGAGTGAAACCAGGAAGAACCCGGAGTGAAACCAGGAAGAACTCGAAGTGAACCTCAGGTGAAACCAGGAAGAACCCGGAATGAAACCAGGAAAAACCAGGAGTGAAACCAGGAAGAACCAGGAGTAAAACCAGGAAGAACCAGGAGTGAAACCAGGAAGAACCAGGAGTGAAACCAGGAAGAACCAGGAGTGAAACCAGGAAGAACCAGGAGAAAAACCAGGAAGAACCAGGAGTGAAACCAGGAAGAACCAGGAGTGAAACCAGGAAGAAACTGGAATGAAACCAGGAAAAACCAGGAGTGAAACCAGGAAGAACCCGGAGTGAAACCAGGAAGAACTCGAAGTGAACCTCAGGTGAAACCAAGAAGAACCCGGAATGAAACCAGGAAAAACCAGGAGTGAAACCAGGAAGAACCAGGAGTGAAACCAGGAAAAGCCAGGAGTGAAACCAGGAAGAACCCGGAGTGAAAAAAGAACCTCGAGTGAAACCAGGAGGAACATGGAGTGAAAACATGAAAAACCCAGAGTGAAACCAGGAATAATCTGGAGTGAAACCATGAGAACCTAAGGTTAAACCAAGAAGAACCCGGAGTGAAACCAGGTAAAACATGGAGTGAAACCAGGAAGAACCCAGAGTGAAACCAGGAAGAACCCAGAGTGAAACCAGGAAGAACCAGGAACCCAGAGTGAAACCAGGAAGAACGTGGATTGAAACCAGGAAGAATGTGGAGTGAAATCAGGAAGAACCAGGAGTGAAACCAGGAAGAACGTGGAGTGAAACCAAGAAGATCCAGGAGTGAAACCAGGAAGAACCCGGAGTGAAACCAGGAAGAACCCGGAGTGAAACCAGGAAGAACTCGAAGTGAAACCAGGAAGAACCCGGAGTGAAACCAGGAAGAACCTGGAGTGAAACCAGGAAGAACCCGGAGTGAAACCAGGAAGAACCCGGAGTGAAACCAGGAAGAACCCGGAGTGAAACCAGGAAGAACCCAGAGTGAAACCAGGAAGAACGTGGAGTGAAACCAGGAAGAACCAGGAACCCAGAGTGAAACCAGGAAGAACGTGGATTGAAACCAGGAAGAATGTGGAGTGAAATCAGGAAGAACCAGGAGTGAAACCAGGAAGACCCAGGAGTGAAACCAGGAAGAACCCGGAGTGAAACCAGGAAGAACCCGGAGTGAAACCAGGAAGAACTCGAAGTGAAACCAGGAAGAACCCGGAGTGAAACCAGGAAGAACCCGGAGTGAAACCAGGAAGAACCCGGAGTGAAACCAGGAAGAACCCGGAGTGAAACCAGGAAGAACCCGGAGTGAAACCAGGAAGAACCCGGAGTGAAACCAGGAAGAACTCAAAGTGAACCTGAGGTGAAACAGGAAGAACCCGGAATGAAACCAGGAAGAACCCATAGTGAACCTCAGGTGAAAAACCGAAACTGGAATGAAACCAGGAAAAACCAGGAGTGAAACCAGGAAGAACCCGGAGTGAAACCAGGAAGAACTCAAAGTGAACCTGAGGTGAAACAGGAAGAACCCGGAATGAAACCAGGAAGAACCCGTAGTGAACCTCAGGTGAAAAACCGGGAAGAAACTGGAATGAAACCAGGAAAAACCAGGAGTGAAACCAGGAAGAACCCGTAGTGAAACCAGGAAGAACTCAAAGTGAACCTGAGGTGAAACAGGAAGAACCCGGAATGAAACCAGGAAGAACCCATAGTGAACCTCAGGTGAAAAACCAGGAAAAACCAGGAGTGAAACCAGGAAAAACTAGGAGTGAAACCAGGAAGAACCCATAGTGAACCTCAGGTGAAAAACCAGGAAAAACCAGGAGTGAAACCAGGAAAAACTAGGAGTGAAACCAGGAAGAACCCGGAGTGAAACCAGGAAGAACCCGGAGTGAAACCAGGAAGAACTCGAAGTGAACCTCAGGTGAAACCAGGAAGAACCCGGAATGAAACCAGGAAAAACCAGGAGTGAAACCAGGAAGAACCAGGAGTGAAACCAGGAAAAGCCAGGAGTGAAACCAGGAAGAACCAGGAGTGAAAAAAGAACCTCGAGTGAAACCAGGAGGAACATGGAGTGAAAACATGAAAAACCCAGAGTGAAACCAGGAATAATCTGGAGTGAAACCATGAGAACCTAAGGTTAAACCAAGAAGAACCCGGAGTGAAACCAGGTAAAACGTGGAGTGAAACCAGGAAGAACCAGGAAGAACCCAGAGTGAAACCAGGAAGAACGTGGAGTGAAACCAGTAGTGAATTCCTGGCAACGTTGTGATTCCCCTCACTTGAATTAACACACAAAACCCGGTTTTGGTTAAGCCACAAAATTCTGCAACTTTTATTCTCAGTTTTAATAATGTGGAATTATAACAAATAAGAAATATGAATGAATATAATATATATACTGTAATTAATATATATATATATATATATATATATATATACACACACACATGTATATATATATATAATATATAATATAATGAATATAGTGTTATTTCACAAGTGTGAATAATATAAGATTGCTTAAAACTTTAAGAGATGTTCAAATTTCGGACTAATGTTATAATTTTGGTAAAGGATCTTAAGATTTGTGACGGGTCTAAAAACTTCAGTTAGCACTGAGAGTCACTCGTTTAATCAGGAGGAAAATGGTTAATCCTTCCAGGAGACGTCCTCACGCATGACCACAATGGATATGATGCGAAAGGAACAATAAAATTAAATGATGAAATTTAAAATTTAATAAATTGCAATTAAAACAATGTAATGACAACACATTTTTATTAAGTCTTTTTAAATGTCAATATAACGTATTACCACACAATCCTACAGATTCCAGCTTCTTCAATACAACTACTGTATATACATTTACTGTAAAGAAATAAAGATTATTCATACATCGTCTGACTGCTGAATACTAACTAGGGGTGCAGGAAAAAAAAAAGATTTTTTTAAAGAATCTAGATTCTTAGTCCTGGCGATTCAGAATTGATTCTAAAAGCCCCAAAATCTATTTTTTTTTTTTTTACATTAAAACCCAAAAGATAAAGAAAATAAAACCATATCTCATAGTATATGAAAGAGTACATAAAATGAAAGGTGGCAGAAAGAAGAAGAAATCTTATTTTATCTGCCCCTTTTATCAAAAACAAAACAAGTTCAAACAATCAATTCAAACAATAATCATCTATGAGTAACAGAGCAAAAGGAATAACTTTTCACAATCTATAAATATCTAGAACATTAAACACTTAACTAAAAGTTTTAGTATTTTGTTAACAATTTAGTTTTGATTATTTTTTTAAAAACATAATCACATAGTTTACATCTTTAACATCATTTCCCAAACCATTCCACAATTCAACTCCCTGTATTGAAATAAACCGTCCCTTCAAACTAGTCCTATACCTTGGCTTTGCAAAAATTTCCGTTCCCTTTACTGTAGCAGCTTTCTCTCTTAACAAAATACATTTGAACATTTGAAGGTAGTATATTCTTGTGAGCCCTATACATTACTAACAAAATATTATAGTACACCAAATCATAAAACGAAGAAGAGTCCGGGAGTGTGTTGTTGTTAGCAGGCAGCTAGCAGTGTGTTTGTGATTTTGAATTTAATGGCAAGTATTATTTACAGGTGAAAGGCACGGCTATGGGCAAGAAGTTTGCCCCAGCCTACGCCAACCTGTTTATGGCCAGTTGGGAGAGGACGGCCCTGGACAAATGTGTAAAAAAACCATCACATTATTTCAGATTTTTGGACGACATTTGGGGTGTGTGGCCACACTCCTTAGAGGATTTTGAGTTTTTTTTACAAACCTTAAATACACACAATCCGTCCATCACCCTGAAAGCGACCAAGAGTTTTACATCTGTAGACTTCTTGGATATGACTACATATAAGGGCCGTCGTTTCCCAACTCAACATAAACTGGACATCAGAGTATTTTTTAAACCAACTGATACACACGCTCTGTTATATAAATCTAGTTTCCACCCTAAACATACTTTTGGGGGGATTATAAAATCGCAATTGCTTAGGTTCAGAAGAATTTGTACACAACAAACTGATTTCATGCAGGCTACTAAAATCCTTTTTGCAGTTTTATCCACCAGGGGGTATTCACGCTCCTTTTTGAGGAGATGTTTTAAGGAGTTTGAACTAGTCAGACCTCATCAGGATACCCCTCTGCTACCTCTGGTTCTAACCTACTCGGATTCGGCATCGGGACTGGCTGGAATGATTAAAAATAATTTTAAAAATCTACAGACAGAAAATCAACTTTTCCCAAATCACAGAATGATTACTGCATATAGAAGAAATAAAAATTTGAAAGATTATTTGGTCCATGCAAAACTCAAACCTGATATAAAACCCAGTAATAGTTGCCTTAAACAAAACAGGTGGGTTCAAAATAGATGGAACAAGACTGTTTATAAGACAGACAGCAGGGGACATCTTTATTCTAAAAACTGCGTATTTCTCATTTCATGTCAATTTTGCAAGAAACAATATGTGGGGGATTCTGATAAAGCATTCCGGACCACATTATCTCACATTCAATTTAAGGTGCAAACACGATCAACGTTGGACTCCCTCCTTATTAAACATTTTATTTTGCATGGTTGGGAATCGGCTAGAGTCACTGTCCTACAGAGTAATATTTACTGGACAAGATCCCAGAGACTGGCAGCCTTAAATAAGTGGATACATAACCTAAACACAGAGACTCCACTGGGCCTCAATAGTATTTAGGAGCGACTGGATGGGTCGGGTCGGGGCCCTACTAATATACACCTCACCTATACCCTACCCTAAACTTAACCCTCCCTCTTCTATTGCTTTTAATTATTTATTCAATTTATAGGGTCAAACATAATTTATTGACCCATGTGGCAATCTGGCCTGTTTCCAACCAGGCCCTTTCAGATGTTGAGCAGCAGAGATGGACCGTGCATATTTCTGTCACCTTGGGGGCAGAACTCTCAGTTTCTGGTCTAATCCGCCTGTGCCTCCTGCACTCGATATCTGTTTCTTAGGAGACCCAGTTCCTCTACTGGGTCTCGGAAGGTTAAGCTTTTGCTCCTTTCTCTATAGAAATTTCAGTCATAACTCTCGGAGGTGGAGGTATCAGTGGTTTTATTTAGGAGGGGATTTACAGATTTGACCCATCCACATGGTCCACTTTATGGAGTGGAAAGGACCCTCCGGTCATCTACTATATTGTTTAAAACAATTTCAGCTTTATTTTCTGACTCACACTCCATGTACAAATGATGTCCTGATGTATACTAGTTTAGTACTCAAGGAGAACATTGATTTTTTTCACTGAGAATGTGTTTTGATGTAACTGGTATTTTATTTTTTATGTAATACTATTGATGCATAACTTGACTGGTGTTTACTGTGTTTTGATATATTGTACAGATTTAATAGTGGATGATAGCCTACTGCTTGGGGAGTTCTATACATGTATAGTAATTTGGGGCCTCTCAGACCTCCTCCCCTTCCCACAATGCTTTGCAGGCAACAGGTGTTAATTAGCCACCATTTTGTTTTATCCAGTTGACTCACAGATTTCCATTTGCCATCAGGTCTGCACATGTGAGTTTCAATCAGCAAGCTTTTTTGCCTGAGGAAGGCCCATTGGGCCGAAACGTAGCTACTCAGAGCTTGCATAATAGTTTTGTTGTATATATGTAAATATTTTTTTAACCTTTTATTAAACCAGTCAATTTTTCAACACTTCTCATGGTACATTCCTTCAGTTTTTTTACCCAATAGTCCATGGGTTTTTTGAAATCCAAAAATGCCCTGGCCACCCAACCATAGAAGGGACCATTGGTCGTGGGGCTCCCGTGGAAACAACTTGGAAACCCTACATCACCGCAGGGGCCCAGAAGATTCAGAGTGGGGACGGGATCATGGCTCACAGCGTGGACATCGAGGTACGACACCAGACGATTGGCCTCCACCTCAGAGGGAGCCCACGTATGCGGAGGTGGCCGGAAATGACTGCCACGGGACATGGACGCGGGATGCACGTCGTGGGGCAGCACGACTTGGACCTCCGGTCTGGGACCGTGTGGAGACCCGGGAATCCACTCTCCATTGGGGACCAACAGCCCAAGGGCATCGAACCAATAACCATCACTTCGATCCTCACCCCCCTCAGTACAACAACAGGAGGGTTGAGAGACCTGTCAATCAGCAACAACACCAAGACCGTGGGGAGCCCATCACACGCAGAGGTACCGACTCAAGAGGTACACGTAAGGATGAACAGAGACCCCGTGAACCTGAGCCCCCTGACCCAGCCTTCAGTTCCAGGGTTAGGCTGCTCTTTAAACTTATTAAGGCAATACATCACTTAAAGAATATCACATCTGGAGTGCCGCCTTCTCTGATGAGACTCAAAGTTCATCTGGCAGAGGTCATCAAACCAGCCATGAACTGCCCTAAAACGCAGGATTGGATTTGGGCCAACGCAGAAAATTGGTCATATACCACGGCGGTGGTTCTGAGGGACCATTATGAAGAGATCATTCACAATATTCAAATGGAACTGACTGGAGAATTTGAGGGCAATATTTGGGCTCCGTTTGAAATTGCAGTGAAATGGTCCAAGAGGAACTTGGGCAGACGGCTACTCCAGACTACTTTGAATCAAGCAGAGAATCTGCTGATAGAGGGCTTCTCGTCTGACCCTCCCACTGACCTGCCCGAGCCACCAGGAAGACCGGGCCAGCGATCCGGGGTGACGAGGTCCCCATCATCTCAACCTCGGGTCTCCACGGGCCCACAACCAGTAACCCGTGGATCGTCCCCTAACCACTCTTCGCCAATTCCTGGTTGTTCGACTGCTTTTCCAGTACCACCACCACCACTGAGGGGACCATCAATAAACAAACCAGAGGGAACAAGAGGTACGGTACCAGCGAACTTGCTGATGAAGGAATTCTCGGACCCCCATGGTCCTCCAATACCAGGAGACCAGCGACCCAGAGGGTTGGGGCACTCTTCACCGGCTCCTGTCGGCCCTTCTGACTTTCCCTTACCACCCCAGCTACAGAGCGGTTCGTCACCTAATCCAACCAGAGGAACAAGAGTTTTTGCACCACTTCCCCAACGTCCACAGAATCAGAACAAAACCTATTGTGGGGAAACTGCAGGAGGAGACCCTGGCCTGAGACCCTCGGTCCCGACTGCAGCCCAGGTGCCCCCCCTGTTGCCCACCCAGGGGGATGAGAACGCAACCTTGGGATCAGCACCCCCTCTAAAGGACCGGATGGAAGAGGTCACGGACGAAGAGATCGTGGAGATCTCTCTGGAGAGAGACCTAAGGAATCCTCCTACTACATCAGACCTGTTGGGAGACCTTTCTGCGGGATCAGAGGCCAGCAGGTCCAGCACTGAATTTCTGGATCTGGTTTGTGCTGCCTACTTGGAGGACCAGAGAGCAAGAGCGGGACCTGCTACACCAGGACTGAAAGAAGCACCTCTGACCTCACCGCGAAGACTAAGATCTACGGTCACGGGCACCACTGCCCCTGTAGAGACCCCCTTGGGAGGTCCAGCACCCCATAAGGGTAAACAACAGATGGGAAGGCCGGCAACAATAGCGGGCCCTAAAGCCCCTCCAGAGACCCAGTTGGTGGACTCGGCCCCCCACAGGGGTAAACAACAGGTGGGAGGGACCAAAGTTACAGCAGGTACTGGGGCCCCTCCGGAGACCCCCTTGGGGGGCCCGGACCCTCAGAGGGGTAAACAACAGATGGGAGGGATGAAAGTCAATAAAAAAGTAAATTAAAAGTCCCCCTTAGTCGAATTACACGGGTGGGGGCTAATAATGTGATGAATTTGTCTAGGAGTTTTGTATTATCAGAGGCTCAGTCCTCTCTGTTAAACAAGGGGCTCTCATTTGTTCCTTTTGTGGAGATGGAGAACTGCAATAGGCTGCAAACTAGATACGATGTACAAAGATACCACAGAAGTCTAAAATTAAGTTGTTTTTTTAAAGGGAAAAGTCTGAAATGTCCCCAACCATTTACATTGACTTCAGATTGGACCCCAGCTAACAGTAGTGTGCATCCTAAGGTTACTAAATTGATTGAAAAGGAATTGCATTTTATGGACCACAGGTTTAGACCAGTTGGAGGCCACCTCAATCTATCAGAGGGAGAAAGGCTGGCCCTGAAGGAATTAGCAAACAACAACAACATAGTTATCAAACCAGCCGATAAAGGAAGTGTGGTGGTTATTATGGATAAGGAACAATATATTTGGGAAGCTGATAGGCAACTTAATAACGAGACCTATTATAAAAAACTAGACCAACCCATCTTCCCAGAAACGATTCCCCTGGTTGAAAATATTATTAACAAATTATTTTATAACAATTTCATCGATGATAAACAAAGACATTATCTCCTGGGAGGTTTTGAACCAAGACCGAGGCTTTTTTATCTTCTGCCTAAAATCCACAAGGAGAGAGATAAATGGTCTAAAATTCATCAGGTCCCTCCCGGGAGACCAATAGTTTCTGACTGCAGCAGTGAAACATACCGGACTGCAGAATACATTGACCACTTCCTAAATCCTTTATCCAATAAACACGATAGCTATATTAAAGATACATACGATTTTATCCATAAAATCACAAACTTGCAGTTGCCAGACGAGGCTTTGCTCTTCACCATGGACGTTGATAACCTCTATACGAATATAGACACCTCTGAGGGCCTGCGAGTGATACAAGAAACCTTTAGACAGTTCCCAGATGCCGATAGACCGAGTAGAGAATTATTGCAGTTGTTGGAATTGAATTTAACAAAGAATGATTTTGAATTTAATGGCAAGTATTATTTACAGGTGAAAGGCACGGCTATGGGCAAGAAGTTTGCCCCAGCCTACGCCAACCTGTTTATGGCCAGTTGGGAGAGGACGGCCCTGGACAAATGTGTAAAAAAACCATCACATTATTTCAGATTTTTGGACGACATTTGGGGTGTGTGGCCACACTCCTTAGAGGATTTTGAGTTTTTTTTACAAACCTTAAATACACACAATCCGTCCATCACCCTGAAAGCGACCAAGAGTTTTACATCTGTAGACTTCTTGGATATGACTACATATAAGGGCCGTCGTTTCCCAACTCAACATAAACTGGACATCAGAGTATTTTTTAAACCAACTGATACACACGCTCTGTTATATAAATCTAGTTTCCACCCTAAACATACTTTTGGGGGGATTATAAAATCGCAATTGCTTAGGTTCAGAAGAATTTGTACACAACAAACTGATTTCATGCAGGCTACTAAAATCCTTTTTGCAGTTTTATCCACCAGGGGGTATTCACGCTCCTTTTTGAGGAGATGTTTTAAGGAGTTTGAACTAGTCAGACCTCATCAGGATACCCCTCTGCTACCTCTGGTTCTAACCTACTCGGATTCGGCATCGGGACTGGCTGGAATGATTAAAAATAATTTTAAAAATCTACAGACAGAAAATCAACTTTTCCCAAATCACAGAATGATTACTGCATATAGAAGAAATAAAAATTTGAAAGATTATTTGGTCCATGCAAAACTCAAACCTGATATAAAACCCAGTAATAGTTGCCTTAAACAAAACAGGTGGGTTCAAAATAGATGGAACAAGACTGTTTATAAGACAGACAGCAGGGGACATCTTTATTCTAAAAACTGCGTATTTCTCATTTCATGTCAATTTTGCAAGAAACAATATGTGGGGGATTCTGATAAAGCATTCCGGACCACATTATCTCACATTCAATTTAAGGTGCAAACACGATCAACGTTGGACTCCCTCCTTATTAAACATTTTATTTTGCATGGTTGGGAATCGGCTAGAGTCACTGTCCTACAGAGTAATATTTACTGGACAAGATCCCAGAGACTGGCAGCCTTAAATAAGTGGATACATAACCTAAACACAGAGACTCCACTGGGCCTCAATAGTATTTAGGAGCGACTGGATGGGTCGGGTCGGGGCCCTACTAATATACACCTCACCTATACCCTACCCTAAACTTAACCCTCCCTCTTCTATTGCTTTTAATTATTTATTCAATTTATAGGGTCAAACATAATTTATTGACCCATGTGGCAATCTGGCCTGTTTCCAACCAGGCCCTTTCAGATGTTGAGCAGCAGAGATGGACCGTGCATATTTCTGTCACCTTGGGGGCAGAACTCTCAGTTTCTGACCAAATCATAAAACGTCAGTACTTTTAGTTGTTTAAATAATTTTAATGCATTCCAGAATAATTTGTTCCTATATTTTTGGTCTAAATATCAATAAGGAATCTAAAATTATTGTTTTAAATAAATGTTCCATTTGTTTACATTGTTGTTTATTCTTTTCAGCTTGTCAGTTACAAAACTGAAACTAAAGTTATGACCATTTTAATAGAAAAATCGTTTCTGAATCAAAAATAGTTTCTGAATCGAAAAATCGATTTTGATTTGGATCGTGACACCAAAAATCGGAATCGAATCGATTCTCCAGACACTGAGAGATTCGCACCTCTACTCTAATAATTAATTAATAATCTAATTATGAGTTCTACCTTGTCTGAGTTCTACCTTGTCTGGTCAGATTATTTAAATACGTTTAAAATAAAATTAAATAAAACTTAGTTTAAAACCCGGAGACACTTGTGACGCTAGTTTTAAAACTATTTTAATTTATTGTAGATATACTACTGTATGTAATAATTAAAAACGTATTGCATGTTTTACGGTAATAATTAAGCTATATGATCATATGTGATATTACAACAACAACAACAACAACAACAACAACAACAACAACAACAACAACAACAACAACAACAACAACAACAACAACAACAACAACAACAACAACAACAACAACAACAACAACAACAACAACAACAACGCTCAAACTGGAGGTTCGTGCTTATTTCTGTAAAAAATTGTTTTTTTCGGCAGCATTTTGGTGCATTTTAGTCCTTCTCAGCTGTTTTCTGACCTTCGTTCAGTCCTTTAAGCCATCACCGATCGAACATATCGATTTGTGATCGGATGCTGAGCTGCACGTGTTACAGGGTATGATATTCATTTGACCGTGTTCATATTAGATCCAATTGTTTGATTATCTGCATTAATTTAGCTTGATTTGGTGTGTGCATGGAATGTAGTGGGGCTTTTGAAAGAATGGTGCGTTGGCGCAATAGTCAAAAGAGTCCACTAGGGGGACTCGTGCGCTCTTTACATTTAATACAAGAGTAAGTAAAGACGCACTGGTTTCAAGTCATCTCTTTTCTTATAATTGTCCTTTTTTATAAGGTAAGAAGTTAGATTAAACTTTCAGGAAAATGACATGAGTGAATGCTAGCCCTGTATGTGCGAGTTTGTATATGTTTAGTTTGTTTTGTGTCACGTATTAGTTATCTTGTTTTAATGTAATGTGTGAAGAGTGTTTGGCTAGCTACTTAGCTCTGTTGCTAACGTTAATAAGCCGTTAGCAACCTCTTCTGTTCGGCAGTTGGTTGATTAGCTTAAATGAGGATAACTGTAATTTTTATGAAGTACAAGTAATGTACTGTTCTTCATCATTTTGATATTCCTATTTTGCTCTTTATTAAATTACTTCTGACAGTAAGGTAACAACATTAATTCAAAGTAAAATGTTTAGATATTGTTGAGTAACTGTAATGTGAAATACTTGATTTTCTCTAAAAGAAATGTGGTGTTTACTTGTATTTAGAAAGGTTAAGAGTTGTACAAGGAAATATTTATAATTGTAATTTTTATGAAGTACAAGTACTGTAATGTACTGTTCTTCATCATTTTGATACAGTGTATTCCTATTTTTCTCTTTATTAATTTACTTCTGACAGTAAGGTAACAACATTAATTCAAAGTAAAATGTTTAGATATTGTTGAGTAACTGTAATGTGAAATACTTGATTTCCTCTAAAAGAAATGTGGTGTTTACTTGTATTTAGAAAAGTTAAGAGTTGTATAAGGAAATATTTCTGTGTTTTGCTTTTGACGTTCGGCTCTTTACATTTAATACAAGAGTAAGTAAAGACGCACTGGTTTCAACTAGTCATCTCTTTTCTTATAATTGTCCTTTTTTATAAGGGACAACATTTGGAGGCACCGCTGGGATCGTTTGGCGAGAGGACCATTCCCAAGATTCCTGTGGAACCCTCCTGCTGAGCATCCCAAAACAACCCAAGTTCGCAGAGAACAACGTGGAGGTCTTCAACCAGCAGTTGACAGTTTGTATCCTGAAGTGTGCACTGACCACTAGAGATCAAC
>JBBPBX010067154.1:0-19478 GCA_038048925.1 Garcialebias charrua
AGCAAAATAAGAAAAAGGAATGATTACAGGTATACCTTTGAAAGTTTTGATTTAACACAAAAGAAAAAACAATGTGTCATTTTAACTGCAGTAAAAACATTTAAGTAAAAAGTTGTCTGCCTGAAAAAAGTAGCATTAGACGTAACAAAGGAACAGGCTCTGATCATTTCAACTTGTTTGTCATCAACTCTAGTTAAAAATACTGTCTAGTCAACCTTGTAATGGGGTCAATAGTGAACAATATTTAACTTCCTGACACCATTTTCAAAACTTGGACCCGAGTGTTGAGTCATTTGGAGACATCTCTTGTCCTAACATCCCATGAACTGACACATTTTAATATTACAGCAAGAATTTCTTGTTCAAGTTCAGAAGAAGTTGGTTTTCAAAAAAAAATTGAGTCCATTCTGGCTCTTTTAGGAGAGAGAATCTGTCCTGCTGTACTGAACAGTCTTTCAATAGTCTTTCAATAGTCTTTCAATAGTCTTTCAATAGTCTTTCAATAGTCTTTCAATAGTCTTTCAATAGTCTTTCAATAGTCTTTCAATAATCTTTCAATAGTCTTTCAATAAGGCCATGGGTGTTGTGTATCTTCTGGCTGAATCTCTGTGGTGGAATCCATTTTTGTGTGTTAGCGTTGTTGTGGGTGCGCCCAGCTCAATGATGTATACACTAGAACAGTGTTTTTCAACCTTTTTTGAGCCAAGGCACAGTGTTTTCATTGAAAAAAATCCTGAGGCACACCACCAACCAAAATTGTATACATAGATACACTGTACCCTGATGCATGCTCAATAATCCAGGTAGAAAAATCTAAAAAAGCTAAGTCTGGTCCTCTGGACCATCAGGTCAGGACTCTGCGGTCTACACTCATCTCCAGGCCAGCGGTCACTCTTTCAGGGATGAAGATGTTCACATCCTTGATAGAGAGGAACGATGGTTTGAGAGAGGAGTAAAGGAGGCCATCTTTGTGAAAAGAAACCGTCCATCATTAAACAGAGGTGGAGGCCTCCGGGTTCAACTGTCCCCCTCTTACAATGCTGTTATTGCTAGTATCACTCAGCCCTCTGTGAATAGCAAACAACCATCAGGGTGCTAACGATCCATCGTTAGGCTGATGGTCCTCCTTGATCATGTGAGCAGCTGGTTTCGGCTGTCATCAGCAAACTGGTTGATCCACTGTGAGAGGGTGCTATTTATAAGACTGAGCTGAATACAGCAGCTCAGACTGAGGAAGTCTTTCGGACGAAAGACGAAACGTTTCTACAATTTTTTTGCTTTGTTTTGTTTTTTGAATGTCCAGAGGACCAGACTTAGCTTTTTTAGATAGACACACTGTATCCGCCTATATTAAATATAATAATAATAATAATAATAATGTCTATTCCTGTCATCTGCGTATGTTCCCATACACAGACGAAATTCGTCTCTGCATTTAACCCAACCACCTACCAGGTGGTGCAGTGAGCAGCCCGAAAGCGCTCGGGGAGCTGGAGAAATAGGTGTGCACTCATAGACACCCCAAGCTGGGTAGTGGCCGGGGCGCGAACCCGCGACCTTCGGATCTGTAGTCAAAAGCCCTGCCACTAGACCAAATATATAGTCATTCTTATCAAAGTGTCTTGAATAGGAATGAAATAAACACAAAAATGTATTTATATCATATTTTCGGTGTCATTGCGTCCCCGGTAAAAGTAAATCCAAACGGACCAACTCCCCTCTCGACATCAGTTACTTTCAAACTAACGACAAATAAAAAATTAAGTAAAGTACAGATAAATGAAAAATGTACTTAAGTACAGTAACAAAGTACTTGTACTTAGTTACATCCCACCACTGTAATATATATAATGTAAATGTTTTATATTTTCAGGTTTTGGGGAGAGACCAGGTCAGAGTTCAACACTGGAAAGTGTCAATGTGGTGAAACCCATTCCTGCGTTCAGTCTGGAAAAACAAGACCCAACTCCGTCCCACCAGGTCACTATTTACTACTTTCTAACAAATCTAGTCGGGTCTTTTTGCTAACAGAAGGGCTCGTTCTTCTCGTTGATGTTTGTCAGTCTCCGGCCTCCGTGGTGCCCACAGCGGCAGATTGGCAGGCAGTCGCCGACAAGCGTCTCGAGCTGCTGTCCACCGTGTGTAAAAACAGCAGCCTGAGGAATCTGACTCACGTGTCCATCAGCAAGTTCGTCCTCAACCGCATCTTTGTGTGCGACAAACACAAGATCTTATTCTGCCAGACGCCGAAAGTGGGCAACACGCAGTGGAAAAAGGTGCTCATCGTGCTCAACGGTGAGTGCAACGGTTGATTTGCGCTTGAGCTTTGGGTTTCTTTGGGTTTTAAACTGGAACGATGGCTGGTTCTTTGTCGTGTTGTTGCGGGCAGGTGTTTTCACCAGCGTGGAGGAGATCCCCGAAAACCTCGTCCACGACCACGAGAAGAATGGCCTGCCCCGCCTCTCATCGTTCACTCCGCAGGAAATAACTCGCAGGTTTGCACGCCGTTTTAAGCTTGGAGCCATTTTTTGTGTTTTCTGTGAGAGTCTATGTGCAGATGACCAGCTGACCAATGAGTACAGCGTGTAGTGATGGATATGGTAGTTACAATCAGTTATGAATCTTAGCGCACCATGATAGACAGCATCCAACATCTGCAAGGAGCTGTCAGGGGCATTCATGTAAATAATGTCACCATAGTCTGTGGCTGGTAGGAAAGTAGCAGCTACAAGGTGTTTCCTAGTGTTCAAAGTTAAGATCTATTTCTTAAAAAGAAACCCAGTTTTAATTTCAGGTTCTTTATCAAATTTTTGAAATGCGGTTTGAAAGAGAGATGTGCATTGACCAAAATTCCCAAGTACTGTATTTGTAAGACTCCACAAACTCAATAGGAACACCATGCATGGATGAGATGGGAGGAAGGACTGCTGGCACAAACTTCCTGTTTGAAAACGACATCCCTTTGGTTTTAGGAGCTTTTAGCACCGGGTTGAGACGGAACAAATCAGACTGGATGATGTCAAATGCAGACTGTAGAAGCTGGAACACCTTAGCAACTGTTTTAGCTTGGCAATAAACAACAGTATTGTCAGCACAGAGATGCAAGGAGGCATCAGAAAGTTTTGACCTACATATTTAAATTGTAAAAAGAATGGGTCCTAAAACTGAGCCTTGTGGAACACCATTAGTGATGTTGGTTAGCTAAGTGGCTACCTAAAGGTCTTAAACCGAGTCAAAGTCTTCAGTAGTCCTCGCTGACTTGTAAATTATTGTTTTGCTTTCAACAGGTTAGACCCCCTTACTTCAAGTGAGTCCTAAAACTGAGCCTTATGGAACACCATTAGTGATGTTGGTTAGCTAATGCCTCTTTTCCACCGCTCGGCTCGGCTCGGGTTGGATCGGCTCAGGTCGGCTCAGTTCGGGTCGGGTCACATCTATGTTCTGTTTCCACAGCTTTTTTGTACCCCTTCTGTGGGCGGGGTCCAGAATCCTACTCGTCTTACCACATGGTGGCAGTAGTGTTCCTCAAGCTATTTACTACAGTACTAGCCACCACTAGAAGAAGAACACAATAAAGACTTTGTTTCACATATTATCAATTCTATCAAAAACCACAAAGCTGATATTTTTCAAAAAAATCTAGTGTGATCACAACATGTTCATATACGAAATGTATCCTGTTGGAGTTATTTGAAATAAAATTCAATGTTTTATAGACATAAATGTGTCAACCTACGTCCATTATTTTCTACTTTGTTTCACATATTATCAATTCTATCAAAAACCACAAAGCTGATATTTTTCAAAAAAATCTAGTGTGATCACATCATGTTCATATACGAAATGTATCCTGTTGGAGTTATTTGAAATAAAATTCAATGTTTTATAGACATAAATGTGTCAACCTACGTCCATTATTTTCTACTTTGTTTCACATATTATCAATTCTATCAAAAACCACAAAGCTGATATTTTTCAAAAAAATCTAGTGTGATCACATCATGTTCATATACGAAATGTATCCTGTTGGAGTTATTTGAAATAAAATTCAATGTTTTATAGACATAAATGTGTCAACCTACGTCCATTATTTTCTACTTTGTTTCACATATTATCAATTCTATCAAAAACCACAAAGCTGATATTTTTCAAAAAAATCTAGTGTGATCACAACATATTCATACACGAAATGTATCCTGTTGGAGTTATTTGAAATAAAATTCGAATTTTTATAATTTATTTTCGTTGTGCAAACACAGGTTTTGGAAAAAGTCAAAGCGAAACTACTTTAAATGCAGCACATTTGACCATACGTGACAATATTAAAGCGTGGTTAAGCTCAGGAGCCCTCGTACTATTAAAGTCAGCTATGAAATATATTTTATATCTGTTCATTGAGCTACATTTAAAGACATAAAGCCGCCCGCGCGCCGCGTGTTACTCGTGGCGAAACTACTTTTTAAAATCGTGCAGTTTTGAGCAGTACGTGATTTTATTAAGGACACGTTCAGCTGAAGACCCATCTTTGCTATAAATTTAAAAAATAACAATTGTTTTTACCGTGTTATTCATGTAAAAGTCCTGCCGTGGTAGCTTCCCTCGCTTCCGTAAAAACAGCTCTCGTCTCCTCCTCCCTCCTTCCGGAGCGGGTGAGCTCGCTTCAGTACCCCTCTGAAAGCAGCCCGAAAATCTCAGGAAATCTCGCGCGGCTCCGCTCGGAATAGCCGGTGGGAAAGGATGAAAGGGGGTCTCTGCGACGCACATATGACGTAACATCCGACCCGAGCCGACCGGTGGAAAAGGGGCATAAGTGGCTACCTAAAGGTCTTAAACCGAGTCAAAGTCTTCAGAAGTCCTCGCTGACATTAGCCTGGTTAAAACCAGACCCTTGTTCTTCACTTCGCTTCGTACTAGGGTCTGGACTTTCTCCATTGAGAAACGATTCTTGCTGGAGGCGTGGCCTCTGCCTGAGGAACAAAACCATTGGATCTTAGAAAAATTTTGAACAGGGAAAGCATTCTGCTCCCTCCCCCTCTGTGCTCTGCCGAACTTGACTTCAGCTCCGCCTCCTGCTGCAGTCTCTCGCTGACGCTGCATATTCTGTGTTTATATGTTAATAAAACGTTCTAATAAAATAAAATAAAACCATGTAGCGCTGGTCCAGCACACCAGAAGACCAGAAAATATGCAGGGACTCGGGCAGCAACGTAAAACCCGAGTTTAATTCTCTCGTGACAACCTCAGTCATTTCCTTATTCTTTGCACTCAGCGGAGAGAGAGGAGGAGGAGGAGGGAGCGATCACTTGACTTTTGGCAAAAAAACAAAAGAAAACTCCAGATAAGGGATTAAGAAGGGGAATTTAACACATTTGTGTCACATATAAAACAGTCCTGCATCGCTTTGAATGAGAACATGCGGCTGCTCGCTGGCTGCGCGCTGGGACAGGTGGGGGCGTGGGTTAGGGGCCAAAAACTCCGCCCCTTCTGTTCTCTGATTGGTCTGGTCAAAAATCCGCCGGAGAAATCGTTGTCTATGGGAGAAGTCCCAGACTGTGCAGTGAAAGGAAATGTGAATTGAGTGGAGCTGTGCAGGAAGGCAAGGGCCAGGCTACGCTCACATGTAAATTCTTGTTTTGCTCTCAACAGGTTAGACCCTTACTTCAAGTGAGTCCTAAAACTGAGCCTTGTGGAACACCATTAGTGATGTTGGTTAGCCAAGTGGCTACCTAAAAGTCTTACACCGAGTCAAAGTCTTCAGTAGTCCTCGCTGACATGTAAATTCTTGTTTTGCTCTCAACAGGTTAGACCCTTACTTCAAGTGAGTCCTAAAACTGAGCTTTGTGGAACACCATTAGTGATGTTGGTTAGCTAAGTGGCTACCTAAAAGTCTTACACCGAGTCAAAGTCTTCAGAAGTCCTCGCTGACATGTAAATTCTTGTTTTGCTCTCAACAGGTTAGACCCTTACTTCAAGTGAGTCCTAAAACTGAGCCTTGTGGAACACCATTAGTGATGTTGGTTAGCTAAGTGGCTACCTGACGGTCTTAAACCGAGTCAAAGTCTTCAGAAGTCCTCGCTGACATGTAAATTCTTGTTTTGCTCTCAACTGGTTAGACCCTTACTTCAAGTGAGTCCTAAAACTGAGCCTTGTGGAACACCATTACTGATGTTAGTTAGCTGAGTGGCTACCTAAAGGTCTTAAACCGAGTCAGTCTTCAGAAGTCTTCGCTGACATAAATTCTTGTTTTGCTCTCAACAGATTAGACGCTTACTTCAAGTTTTTCATCGTGAGAGACCCCTTCGAGCGACTGATTTCTGCCTTCAAGGACAAATTCGTAAAGAACCCCCGCTTCGAGCCGTGGTACAAGCACGACATCGCCCCGGCCATCATACGGAAATACCGCAGGAGCCACCGGGAGAGCGACCTCGCCGCCTCCGGCCTGCACTTTGAGGACTTCGTCCGCTACCTGGGCGACGCGGAAGGCCGGCGGCGCGTGGACCGGCAGTTCGGCGATCACGTCATCCACTGGGTGACGTTCGCCGAGCTGTGCGCGCCCTGCGAGATCCACTACAGCGTGGTCGGGCACCACGAGACCCTGGAGCAGGACGCCCCGCACATCCTGCGAGCGGCGGGGATCGACCGGCTGGTGTCGTATCCCACCATCCCTCCGGGGATCACCCAGTACAACCGGACCAAGGTGGAGCACTACTTCTCCGGCATCAGCCGGCGGGACGCCAGGCGTCTCTTTGCACGCTACCAGGGCGACTTCTACATGTTCGGATACCCAAGCCCCGACTTTTTACTGCGTTGACACGAGTGGATTAAACATGTATTTTCATCAAGTGTCTTATAAATCCAGCAGGAGGCTGCACCTTAAAAATCTGCCTTTTTTATCGACTTCAGTGCAAACGACTGACGGGCTGTTTGAAGTGCTGCTGAGGGAATTCCTATTCTTCTCGATGGAACTGGAGGTCGACTTAAATACTAATAACAGTCGTATTTACCATTTTAATATTTATTACTGGTTTATCTGTAACCCCTGGTGATGTAGCGATCTGTTTGCACTGTCTCGGTCTCCACTTTCTATTCTTACGACGTTAGAAGCAATAGAGAAGCACTTTTTTTGTTTAATAGTTTTTACTCCACGCGTCGATGTCGGACGATGCGTCGCAGATTTACAGATAAAATATGAAAACTCGTGCAGCCGTTCTGGATCTTCCGTTAGCAAGAAATGTAAATATACGTTTGTGCGGCCGGCGACGCTCCGGAAGGAGCTCGTCGAGTTTGAAAAGGTCGTTTTTTTTCTACCAGAGCTGAAGCTAAATGTTCCCGACTGGCCGTTTGAGGTTTTATACGCCACGTGTGTCTATTTATAATGAAACTGGGAGACCAGGAGAAATAACTAGTTTTAATAAATGTTCACGGATTCTGTTGTGTGGTGTTTTTGTGATGTCGGCCTTTATCACTTTATCTTCATTACTCCAGCTGTCTTTGAACTGTTCTGGACATTTCTCAGCATTACTCAGTTTTCAGCTGTTTCAACAAATCCTAAAACGTTCGGCTCTTTCAAGACAATCCTGCTGTGACTCTTGGTATTGGTGCAACTTTAGCTTTTTGAAATATTTAGCCTTTTCCAACATTTTTTTCCTCAATTAAAGGTTCAGTCTGCAGTTTCTGTAGAACTGCAGCACTTAGAAAAAATTTCAACAAGCAAAGCATTCTGATCCCTCCCCCTCAGAGCCATATATGGCTCTGCCCCCTTGTGGTCTGTTGAAATTCAAATTCAAGCTCTGTTTTTATTGGCTGATTCAAATTCAAGCTCTGTTTTTATTGGCTGATTCAAATTCAAGCTCTGTTTTTATTGGCTGGTTACAAACTTTGTTTTTATTGGCTGGAAAATGGCGGGTCACTTTTTCTTTTTAGAAATGCTTATTTACCACCTGGAGAAGCAAGGGGACAATATTTTTTTTTTGTTTTTTTCAGAGATTACCTCTCTAACATCAATCTAGTGACAGAGTGAAGAAATATGTTAAAAATATATCGTTAGAAAAGTTACATATAGCAACTTTAACAGAGCTCATTTTACATTCTTCATATTTTTTAGACCTTTTACATATTTCACTTTTTTGTTCTGCTTCAGCTGCTTTCAGCTTGCTTGTGCAAATTTAAACTTCTTTTTTTCAGCTGTTTTTTTCAGCTGTTTTAGTTCCCTTCAGCATCTTTCCACTAACTAAAGTAGACTGCAAGAAACAGAAATGAGCATAAAAAGTAGAAATTATATCACAAAAGCTGAAATAAAAAAATAAACAGCTAAAAAGTAGCTAAAACAGCAGAAAGAAGCTGAAATTACCAGGAGGAAGTGGAGAGAGCACATTTTTGCTGGCTTGAGCTGAAAAAAGTTGAAATGAGTGCAAAAAAATGTCTAAGTAGCCGAAAAAGCTAGCATTAGAATAAAAACGGCTAAATAGTAGCTGAAATTACAAAAAAGCTGAAACTTGCATAAATAAGATGAAAGGTATGGAGCCCCCGAGGGGACATGGGGGAATTTTTTTTTTCTTTGCGCGCGCACGCAAAAGGTTTTGCGTTCGCACGCAATATAGTGTTATCTCACAGATAACAGCACACACCCGTTGAGGTTCATGCAGGAGTTTGTGACTTGGCGCTGTATAAATAAACTGACTTAAATTGAAATTTGAAATCAGCCTTAAATATAAGGATGTCCAGTGTGTGCTGCAGTGGTAACAGTCATTTTATGTTGTATATTCCACGTTCACGCTCCGTGGATTCACCTGTCACTTCCCAGGGGTGTAGCCAGAATTTTATGAGGGGCGATTCCTTTAAAATAAATGTAAACCTCAAGAGACAGACACGTCCTGGTAGCTCACTGGAAAAGCATTGCGCCGGTAGCTGCTCCAAACCTTATCCACACCTAGTGGGTTCGATTCCCACATGGTATAACTTTATTTTGATTTTTTTAGATTATTTATTCATTCCAGATTAAAAGAACACAAGAAAACTATTTACAAAACAACAAGAAATAAAACAATACATGACATGAAAGGAAGCAGAAGAAGAAAATAATTAAGATTATTTTAATAGACAATAGCCACAGCTTTGTCCTTTTATTATTAGGATGGACATCTCCAAGGACTCTGTGTCATCAAATGCAAAAAAGACAGAACTGGTGCATCTTTTCGTTTGTTTGCTCCTAGACTTCACTCAGGTGCTCAATAAAATTCAGCTACTCTTCATGCCATTTTTAGCTTTTTCAGCTAATTTTTAAAGCCCATTGCTGCTACCTGTGGTAGTTTAAGCTTTTTTTCTGCCTTTTCAGCTATTGTTTTTTGGCTAATTTCACCTTTATTTTTATTTATTTTAATTCATGCCTTTTTTAAACCTAATTTAGCAAAAATGTTATTTCTAATTTCTTCTGCTAATTTCGGCTCGTTCTTCTACTTCGGCTACATATGATTGTTTATTTTAGCTAATTTCAGCTGTTTTTCAGCAAGTTCTTCATCTGTAAACAATCCCACATTTGTCTAATTTGACTTCACTTTTCTCCACTGACTCAGGATGGTCTTCAGCCACAGCCCCGGTGTCCTAACCGTTTTAAAACTTGTTTGTTCACAGCGGTGCCTCCTTTGTCCGTGTTTTGAACATAGATATATGTGTATATATCTATGGTTTTGAAGACCATCCCTGTAAGCTTCAGCTGTCCAGCAGGAAAGAAGGATGGAAAATATTCTGAATAATTGTCACTTTCTGCAGTGACATTGAATGTCCACACGGTGGCAGCAAAGCATCACCAGACAAATCAGACCCCAGCTGCTTGACCCCTTGACCTGAAAGCCTTCAGGCTGGACTTTTGCAACGTCCTGTTCCTATCTAGAGAGAAAAAAAAAACATGTTCATGTGTGAAAATGTCTCAATCTGCAGAGTTTAACCAGATATTTATCCCAAACCGGTTTTACAGCTCTTAGGATTTGATTCAGAGAGTCAACTTTTATTTTGTCAGGACTTCAAGCTCTGCCAGGTTTCTTATCTCTCCTGCTGCCTGACTGGTTCATCCTGTCTTTTAATTTGCACGTCGAGCTCAAAAGTGTTGAAGCAACAGATCAAGAGTTTTCTGTTTGTTGTCCACCACCCCCTCCATATAAACGCTGCCCAAATACCACTGTAAGATGTAATATTTACCATAATTCTTTTGGTAACTGCTTGCAGATGCTAAAAACTAACTTAAAATTTTTTTTATTACTTATTATTATTTATTATATATTTATTATTATTTATTATACTTATTATTATTATTTTTTTATTACTTGTGTTATTTTAGTATGTAGCATTTTTTATTTCCATTGCCTTCTTTTATTGCTGTTGTTTCTTATTCTATTTTCATTGATTTATTGTTCCAGTTTATTCATCTTTTTATCCTGTTAAGCACCTTGGTCAATGCAAGGCATTGTAGGAAGGTGCTATACAAATAAAGTTTATTATTATTATTATTAAAAATAAAACAACATAGCTTAAAATGTTTTAATAATAAAACACTTGTTTTGAGCAAAAAATTTGGTTCGGACAGCCTCCGGTGTCTCTTTCAAGTCACACCTATCATCAATCTGTACCACAAGTAGGGGTGGGCGTATCGATTCTAGTATCGATACTATCGATACCAAGATGGTACTTGGTATCGAATCGATACTAGCGCTGTGGAATCGATACTGTCCTTTGCCTGCAACATCTGTACCTGCAGAAAGGATTTTCTCTAGGGCAGGACAGTTAGTGACACAGAGAAGAAGTGCAATTAAAGGGAAAAATGTAAACATGTTACTGTTCCTGAACAAAAACCTTTAAGTCATTTCCAACATGTAAATAGAGCCCAAAGGGCTCCTTACACATTATTTGCAACACTGACTTGTTTTTTTTTTGTTTTTTTTGTTTTTTCAAAAAACATCTGTGCAAAAGAAGTTGTTTTCTTATCACTGTTTTTGTGATTTTGACAGTGTTATGTTTTTTGTAACATTGCTGCTTTTTAGTTATTTTGCACTGGTGACTTTTATTTAAACAACTGTGTGTTGTAAAAGAGGTGATGGGCAAATATTTTGTTACTCACACTGTTCAATTTTTTATACTGCTGCTGCAGCTAGTTGATAGAGCATTTTTATTTGACATTAAAACATCTGTGCAATAGAAGTTGTTTTCTTATCATTGTTTTTGTGTTGTTGGCAGTGTTATAATTTTGTGCGGCTCAACAGCGCCCCCAAGTATCGGAATCGGTATCGAAGTATGCGATTCTAGCACAGTATTTACTTGGTATCGGATCGATTCCAAAATCCTCAGTATCGCCCACCCCTAACCACAAGTTTCCCAACTTTCCCTAACATCTAATCTTTCCCTAACCCCTCACCAGTGATACAGAGTTTCAAGGGCACCAGCGTTGTGGCTTGAAAGAGCGCAACGCGACGCTAATCCGAACCAGAAGACTTTAGAATTCTGAGCGGTATTTAAGGGGTCAACTACAACTACGATTTTAACTCACGGTTCCAAGAAATTTTCTGGCTTCAAATTCAATGCTGTGCAGGCTGAAAAAAACAAAACAAGAACAGAAAGCCTGAATCCTTTTGCACATTTGATTTTACTTTCTTATTTTTGTAGATTTTTCGTTTGTTTTAGCTGTTGAAGAACATGATGCATGATGGGTAATCAAACGGCTGCATGACGTCATCTTACGGTCTTTTTTTTTAATTTTTATTAACACAAACAGAACTACAAAACACTACATAAACAAAAATATATACAAACTCTTGTGAATGATAACATAACTACAGTCTATAAGCTAGGGGGCGGTTTACAAAATGATGAAAGTTGAAAAAAAAAATATATATATCAAAATACAATAAATGAAAAAGTATACAAAGGAGCAAGACAATATTAGAAACTTAAAACAGCAAGTTTTTAGATAACTGTTGTGAGATGGTTCTAGCAGTTTTCCAGTTTTTCAATCTACTTAATGAAGAATAATAGGCTTTGAATTCGTTCATGAAACATGGGAATGAGGGCTTGTTATCCCTCCACTTACTACAATGAATGTGGTACTTTGCTATAAGGACGACTATATTTATGGCATCAGAGTAAGCTGAACTTAAGTTGTCTACATAGAATAGAATGGCATCAATATCAAAAGAGGGAATATTAAGTTTCAGATTAATCCAGTTTGTGATGTCAGTCCACAATCTTTGAGAATGTTGACATGAAAAAAACAAATGCTCAAGGGATTCATCTTCAGATTTACAAAAGGTACACAAATCAACCTCAAATTTAAATCTTCTGTGCAGAAACATGGCCACGGGATAAATCTTGTTTATTATTTTAAAATGGTTTTCTTTCACTTTAGGAGATACAGGCCATTTGATAAATTTTGAATGAGCAGAAGTCATCATGGTCACCTGATTTATATTGGGAGGATTCTTGAATGAATTTATGTTATAATCATAATAAATAGTTTGTCTCATACATTCGTTGATAATCTTGTTATTGCATTTGAAGTCAACTAAGCTACACTCATTTACTTTTAGTGTGGGTAATGAAATGGTCACTTTTGAATAAATAATTGTATTTTTAATTAACTGAATCAGGGCTAAAGGGATTGCTTTACATACCTTCATAAAATCTTTACGACAGCAGTTAAGGTTATATTTTCCCACAAAAGATGCGAAATTTAAAAGATCTCCATTAGAGTCTAGGATATCTGTTACAAAAATGATGTCTTTTTCATACCATTCTTTCCTAAATATTGACTTTCTACCTGCTGTGATTGCTCTATTATTCCACAGAGTTGATCCATGAGGTGAGAAATTATGATGAAATGTCATTTTCCAGAAATGAAGAACTTGTTTGTGGAAGTTAGATAACTTTACAGGAATCTTAGTTACTTCAAAGTCACATTTGGCAAAGAATTCAATTCCTCCCAGCTGCTTAAAAAAGGAGGCAGGAATATGAAACCACATTGAATTTTGTTGTTGTAAAAAAGTTTTTAACCATTTAATCCTAAATGTACCAACCATTGCTTCAAAGTCAAGTGCATTAATGCCACCATTCTCATATTTTTTAACTAGTTGGGATCTTTTAACATAATGAGTCTTGTTTTTCCACAAAAATTGAAAGAACGGTCTTCTGACAGTGCGTTTAACATAGTTAACATTCAATTTCAGATTTCTGGAATGTAAGTGCCGTGAATCCGATTTAATGTTAAAAAAAAATTCTTACCAGAGTTGGCTCGACTTCATGGAACGGAAGTGAGGCTTTGACAATAAAAATTAATTTTATCATTGGAGAAAATTCTTGTTCAAATATCTGTTACTGGAAAATGAATAACTCTCTACTACATCACAATTGTGTAAAACTAGAAGTAGAAAGACTTGTTAAGGAATATTGGGACAAAGCACAAAAAGAAAATGTTTACGGTTCTAACTGGGAGCTCTTGAAATTTGAAATTTCTAAATATTTTAGAAGATATGGTAGTCTCCACGCTAAATCAAAACGCATATTAGAAGAAGAAGTCATATCTGAAATCTCACTGCTTACTAGCTTGCCTCCAGACAGCTTAAACGAACAAGATCTTTTAAAATTAACAGAACTTCAGAATAAACTAGACAACATTTATAAAACTAAAGCAGAAGGAGCTTTTGTAAGATCTCGACAAAAATGGCTTGAACAAGGAGAGCAAATGTCTGCATACTTCTTTAAACTCGAAAGATCACAGGCAAAATTTAATTCAGTCCTTCAACTAAACATATGGATCCATCACAAACAATAAAAAAGACATTTCCAAATTCTGTTATAAATATTACGCTGACCTATACAAAACTAAATTTAGTGAGGATGCAATGTACAGTATACTTTTTGTAACTTTTCTACCAAGCTCGACACAATCAGTGAAGATGACAAGTTATATTGTAACTCTTTAATCACAATAAAGGAAGTGACCGATGCAATTAGTCAGCTAAAAAGCAATAAGTCACCTGGTAATGACGGTATTACATCTGAATTTTATAAACTTTTCTCTGATTTATTATCACCTTTTCTACACAAAGTTTATGCAGAAAGCATCTTAAACACAACTCTTCCCACCAGCATGACTCAAAGTGTCATATCCTTAATACCTAAACCTCAAAAAGATCTTCTTCAATTAGACGACCAATTAGTTTACTAAACAATGATTATAAAATTTTAGCAACAGTGTTAGCCAAAAGGTTAAAGGGAGTTTTGCACACAATCATAGATGAAAATCAAACAGGGTTTATGAAAGATCGGTGCATCTCAAACAACATAAGGCTGGTTTTTGACCTGATAGATTATTCCGAACTGATTAATGATGACAGTTTTATATTATTCCTTGACTTTTTTAAAGCCTTCGACACTGTCGAACACCCATTTATCTTTTACTGTCTAGAAAAGTTAGGTTTTGGAGAATACCTGTGTAATGCTGTTAAAACGCTTTATGCCAAAGGAAATAGCTCTGTTAAATTAAGTAATGGCACTACAACTAGGTTCTCTCTTGAGCGTGGAATAAGGCAAGGTTGTCCAGTATCAGTGTACCTCTTTCTCATGGTTGCTCAAGTTTTCTGTCGATTTATAAAAGCAAGTACAGGTAGTCCCCGACTTACGAGCGCTCTGACCTACGAGGTCCCGGACTTACGAGCTGGCGAATTTTTGGAAAAAACGCAAAAAATACCGAGTTTTTCTGTGTTTTTTCACCACAGTTCGTTAGCTAAACATGTGGACACACGTTTCCGATCATTTTTATGCACTCGTAAGCAGTTTTTCGATGAAAAACGAGTGTTCGTAGTCGCGCTAGCAAAACCGTTCCAACTTACGGACTTACGAGACACGTGGCGGTCGTTCCGAATTACGAGATTTCCATGTTACGAGCAACTCGTAACGGAACTCGCTCGTAAGGCGGGGACTACCTGTACAATCGAAGGCATTTCTATTGCTGAAGGAAGCATTCTTTTAAGTCAGTTAGCTGATGACACAGCACTATTTAAAAAAATATTTTACAAGTTCCAAAAGCTCTCCAAATTATTGAAATATTTTCAAAAGCCTCAGGTCTCTTCTTAAATTAAAAAAAAAGTGAATTATTTCCCCTCAAAAACTGTAATATGGCTCAAGTAAATGGTATTGAAATTAAGGAAAAGGTGACATACTGTATTTAGGAGTACAAATAATCAAAGATCAACAGGTGAGAGAATCTCTCAACTTTAATCCTATGATTAAAAAGGCAGAAAACAAGTTTAATCTCTGGTTGCAGAGAGATTTGTCGCTAAGAGGCCGCTGTCTTTTGTCCAAAGCTGAAGGGATTTCTAGGCTGGTGTACATTGCATCATCACTTTCTATTGAGAAGAAAAATGCCCAAAAGGTTGACCAGATACTTTTTAATTTTCTATGGAGAAATAGAATACACTATATTAAAAAATCCGTTCTTATTAACTCTTCTAAAAATGGAGGTCTTGATTTTTTAGACTTTACATCTCTGAATAATGTCCTTAAAATTAAATGGTTAAAAAAATTTTTTTAAAACGAGTCTTCCATGTGGAACTTTATTCCTAAATATTTATTTGGTCAATTTGGAGGGATATGATTTCCATTATTGTGTAATTATAAGGTAAACAAAATTCCTTTAAAACTTTCAAACTTCCACAAGCAAGCTCTTTTAGCATGGCTTCTGATATACAAACACAATTTTTCACCTCAACGCTACTATATATGGAACAATTGTAATATTTTAGTCAAAAATAAGAGTCTTTTTATGAAAACATGGTTTGAAAACATCATTTTAGTAAAACAGTTGATGACACCAGATGACAATTTAATGACATGAGAAGAATGGCCTGCCCCGCCTCTCATCGTTCACTCCGCAGGAAATAACTCGCAGGTTTGCACGCCGTTTTAAGCTTGGAGCCATTTTTTGTGTTTTTCTGTGAGAGTCTATGTGCAGATGACCAGCTGACCAATGAGCACAGCGTGTAGTGATGGATATGGTAGTTACAATCAGTTATGAATCTTAGCGCACCATGATGGACAGCATCCAACATCTGCAAGGAGCTGTCAGGGGCATTCGTGTAAATAATGTCACCATAGTCTGTGGCTGGTAGGAAAGTAGCAGCTACAAGGTGTTTCCTAGTGTTCAAAGTTAAGATCTATTTCTGAAAAAGAAACCCAGTTTTAATTTCAGGTTCTTTATCAAATTTTTGAAATGCGGTTTGAAAGAGAGATGTGCATTGACCAAAATTCCCAAGTATTTGTAAGACTCCACAAACTCAATAGGAACACCATGCATGGATGAGATGGGAGGAAGGACTGCTGGCACAAACTTCCTGTTTGAAAACGACAACCCTTTGGTTTTATGAGCATTTAGCACCGGGTTGAGACGGAACAAATCAGACTGGATGATGTCAAATGCAGACTATAGAAGCTGGAAAACCTTAGCAACTGTTTTAGCTTGGCAATAAACAACAGTATTGTCAGCACATAGATGCAAGGAGGCATCAGAATGTTTTGACCTACATATTTAAATTGTAAAAAGAATGGGTCCTAAAACTGAGCCTTGTGGAACACCATTAGTGATGTTAGTTAGCTAAGTGGCTACCTAACGGCCTTAAACCGAGTCAAAGTCTTCAGAAGTCCTCGCTGACATGTAAATTCTTCTTTTGCTCTCAACAGGTTAGACCCACTTACTTCAAGTGAGTCCTAAAACTGAGCCTTGTGGAACACCATTAGTGATGTTAAATAGCTAAGTGGCTACCTAACGGTCTTAAACCGAGTCAGTCTTCAGAAGTCCTCGCTGACATGTAAATTCTTGTTTTGCTTTCAACAGGTTAGACCCTTACTTCAAGTGAGTCCTAAAACTGAGCCTTATGGAACACCATTAGTGATGTTAGTTAGCTAAGTGGCTACCTAACGGTCTTAAACCGAGTCAGTCTTCAGAAGTCCTCGCTGACATTAGCCTGGTTAAAACCAGACACTTGTTCTTCACTTCGCTTCGTACTAGGGTCTGGACTTTCTCCATTGAGAAACGATTCTTGCTGGAGGCGTGGCCTCTGCCTGAGGAACAATACCATTGGATCTTAGAAAAATTTTGAACAGGGAAAGCATTCTGCTCCCTCCCCCTCTGTGCTCTGCCGAACTTGACTTCAGCTCCGCCTCCTGCTGCAGTCTCTTGCTGACGCTGCATATTCTGTGTTTATATGTTAATAAAACGTTCTAATAAAATAAAATAAAACCATGTAGCGCTGGTCCAGCACACCAGAAGACCAGAAAATATGCAGGGACTCGGGCAGCAACGTAAAACCCGAGTTTAATTCTCTCGTGACAACCTCAGTCATTTCCTTATTCTTTGCACTCAGCGGAGAGAGAGGAGGAGGAGGGAGCGATCACTTGACTTTTGGCAAAAAAAAACAAAAGAAAACTCCAGATAAGGGATTAAGAAGGGGAATTTAACACATTTGTGTCACATATAAAACAGTCCTGCATCGCTTTGAATGAGAACATGCAGCTGGTCGCTGGCTGCGCGCTGGGACAGGTGGGGGCGTGGGTTAGGGGCCAAAAACTCCGCCCCTTCTGTTCTCTGATTGGTCCGGTCAAAAATCCGCCGGAGAAATCGTTGTCTATGGGAGAAGTCCCAGACTGTGCAGTGAAGGGAAATGTGAATTGAGTGGAGCTGTGCAGGAAGGCGAGGGCCAGGCTACGCTGACATGTAAATTCTTGTTTTGCTCTCAACAGGTTAGACCCTTACTTCAAGTGAGTCCTAAAACTGAGCCTTGTGGAACACCATTAGTGATGTTAGTTAGCTCGGTGTCTACCTAACGGTCTTAAACCGAGTCAAAGTCTTCAGTAGTCCTCGCTGACATGTAAATTCTTGTTTTGCTCTCAACAGGTTAGACCCTTACTTCAAGTGAGTCCTAAAACTGAGCCTTGTGGAACACCATTAGTGATGTTAGTTAGCTCGGTGTCTACCTAACGGTCTTAAACCGAGTCAAAGTCTTCAGTAGTCCTCGCTGACATGTAAATTCTTGTTTTGCTCTCAACAGGTTAGACCCTTACTTCAAGTGAGTCCTAAAACTGAGCCTTGTGGAACACCATTAGTGATGTTGGTTAGCTAAGTGGCTACCTAAAAGTCTTACACCGAGTCAAAGTCTTCAGAAGTCCTCGCTGACATGTAAATTCGTGCTTTGCTTTTAACAGGTTAGACCCTTACTTCAAGTGAGTCCTAAAACTGAGCCTTGTGGAACACCATTAGTGATGTTGGTTAGCTCAGTGTCTACCTAACGGTCTTAAGTCGAGTCAAAGTCTTCAGTAGTCCTCGCTGACATGTAAATTCTTGTTTTGCTCTCAACAGGTTAGACCCTTACTTCAAGTGAGTCCTAAAACTGAGCCTTGTGGAACACCATTAGTGATGTTAGTTAGCTCGGTGTCTACCTAACGGTCTTACACCGAGTCAAAGTCTTCAGTAGTCCTCGCTGACATGTAAATTCTTGTTTTGCTCTCAACAGGTTAGACCCTTACTTCAAGTGAGTCCTAAAACTGAGCCTTGTGGAACACCATTAGTGATGTTGGTTAGCTAAGTGGCTACCTAAAAGTCTTACACCGAGTCAAAGTCTTCAGAAGTCCTCGCTGACATGTAAATTCGTGCTTTGCTTTTAACAGGTTAGACCCTTACTTCAAGTGAGTCCTAAAACTGAGCCTTGTGGAACACCATTAGTGATGTTGGTTAGCTCAGTG
Source organism: Garcialebias charrua (assembly GCA_038048925.1). NCBI lineage: Eukaryota > Metazoa > Chordata > Actinopteri > Cyprinodontiformes > Rivulidae > Garcialebias > Garcialebias charrua. The sequence goes on from JBBPBX010067154.1 coordinate 18,778, forward strand.
TCTACCTAACGGTCTTAAGTCGAGTCAAAGTCTTCAGTAGTCCTCGCTGACATGTAAATTCTTGTTTTGCTCTCAACAGGTTAGACCCTTACTTCAAGTGAGTCCTAAAACTGAGCCTTGTGGAACACCATTAGTGATGTTATTTAGCTAGGTGTCTACCTAACGGTCTTAAACCGAGTCAAAGTCTTCAGTAGTCCTCGCTGACATGTAAATTCTTGTTTTGCTCTCAACAGGTTAGACCCTTACTTCAAGTGAGTCCTAAAACTGAGCCTTGTGGAACACCATTAGTGACGTTAGTTAGCTGAGTGGCTACCTAAAGGTCTTAAACCGAGTCAGTCTTCAGAAGTCCTCGCTGACATAAATTCTTGTTTTGCTCTCAACAGATTAGACGCTTACTTCAAGTTTTTCATCGTGAGAGACCCCTTCGAGCGACTGATTTCTGCCTTCAAGGACAAATTCGTAAAGAACCCCCGCTTCGAGCCGTGGTACAAGCACGACATCGCCCCGGCCATCATACGGAAATACCGCAGGAGCCACCGGGAGAGCGACCTCGCCGCCTCCGGCCTGCACTTTGAGGACTTTGTCCGCTACCTGGGCGACGCGGAAGGCCGGCGGCGCGTGGACCGGCAGTTCGGCGATCACGTCATCCACTGGGTGACGTTCGCCGAGCTGTGCGCGCCCTGCGAGATCCACTACAGCGT
>JBBPBX010067156.1:8753-19478 GCA_038048925.1 Garcialebias charrua
ATAAAAAATAAACACTGCAAAATATCACATCATGCTGATGCTGATCTGTTTTCTTGTTGCTGTGTTCATCTGTGTTCATCTGTGACCATCTGCTCATACAAACTCATGTTCGTGCTGCTGTTTATTCCCACTATATTAGGCTTAGTGTATTACTAGTTGATGTTTTTCTTAGTTAATTCTAGATGTTATTACTGTTTTTCTATTGCATTTGTTGTTGGATGTAACTGGGACCCCGTGTACATAATCTCGTTTTCATCACATGTACCACATGCGGTGCAAATGACAATAAAGACTCTCTGACTCTCTGACTCTGATATTGTGGAGAAATAACGCTAAATGTGTTATTTCATGATTTATATCAGATTTTAGCATGCAGCTCTGGGAAAATCTGCCCCTCTCCATATATGGGCATTCACATGGGCATTCACGTCACCAAAGTGATGCCTTGGAGTTACAGGCGAGTGAGGAAAAGAAAAAGCGAAGCATTTTTAAATATTCCCTAAAGCTGCCTGTGTTGATTAATCCTGCTGTCGCTCACTCATGTCTATCATATTCTGAGCGAGCATCCACTTAGACATACTAGTTTAATTCGTTTGATCGCGACAAATTCATTCATTTCCGCATCGGCTTTTTATTCTCTCCCCCCGTGACCAGAAAGGCAGCCGCGCAGCTGAGCTCTGCGCGCGTGCTCCCCGCGTGCTCCCCGCAACAAGGCTGACGAGAGCAAATACATACACTCGAGGGAGCAAATTACACCGGCACGAGGAACTTCAAAGGAACGAGGAACCAGCGGAACGAGGAGCCAGAGACGCGCGCGGCTCGCGGCTCGCTCCTCTGGGCAGAATGAATGAGAGCAGCAACGTCAGCAGTGGTGTTATAAAATAAATAATAAATAAAATCAGAGCGCTGGTCCATATACACACAAATGCACCAGGAAATATGCAGGAAATATGCAGTTTTAACTCCCAATCTCTCTCATAAACCTCCATGGAAACTCACTCCTACCTTCTGCCTTCTGGGTGGAGATCGATGTAACAAAAGTCACATGACCCTTCGGGACTCTTCGGCCAGGTTTCCGGATTCATTCGGGAGTGTTTTTTTTTTTTTTTTAACCCTCGCCTGGCCCAAATGCAAAAATGAAAATAGACCTAATAATAAATTACAGTAATTGTCCAATATGGTGAATTGTTAGTGTCATGGTGGGTGTTGTCCTTTAAGAACTACCCAAACAAAAAACTTGGCTGAACGCAGAGGTTCGCACCCTGCTGGCAGCTAGGAACACTGACTTCAGGTCTGGAAACTCAGAGGAGCTGAGAAGGATAAGGAAAAAGCTGGTTGCTGGTATTAAGAGGGCTAAGGCCACATATGCACAGAGGATCGAGGGTCAATTTACCTCACAAGACCCACATAGTATGTGGAGGGGCATATGCATAACAGATTATAAAGGCAGGAATGAACAACGCCTCAAAGACCCATCTCTGCCAGATGTCCTCAAGTTCTATGCATAATTTGAAGACCCAAACAGACCACCCAGCACCAGACTCACCTCACCATTGGATGAAAAGAATCTCAGCATGACATCAGCAGAAGTAAAGGCCCCAGCAGAGCTCTGCGTAAGGCAGTACGCCGTACGTATGAGGCACAAGCGTAGCCCTGCAGGGCACGAACGTGCAAAGCTCAAATTTTACGACTGCGTACGCTAGGCGCGTTGTCTCACAATAAACTGCCCGGCGCCGGACTGTTTTGTATGAGACACAAATGTATTAAATTCCCCTTCTTCATCCCTGATCTGGACTTTTCTTTTGTTTTTTTGCCAAAAGTCAAGTGATTGCTTTTTCCTCCAACTCCAAGACTGAAATTATGAGAAATGAATGAATTTGTCACGAGCAAATTAAACTTGGGTTCTACGTGGCTGCGCGAGCTGTGGATTTCCTGGTGGGCTGCAGGACCAGCGCTCCCTGTTTTTATTTTTTTAGAACTTTTTATTAACATATAAAGTTTAGAACACCGCAGCGGCTGCAGCCTGAGCCAGCTCGTGCCTTTTTTTTAATTTTCCCCACCCGACCTGTCAATCAATTCAGTAGGCGTGTCAGCAAATGACCAATCAGCGACCTTAGTTTGTCCCGTAGGTAAACGCTCTGCGCGCAGCTGCTCAAATTCCGACAAGAATTTGGAGCGAAAACGCGAGCATTTAACGCGAGAATGAACGCAGAGCTGTGCTTGTGAACGCGTGCGCACAGAACACGCGCGTAGAGCGGCGTACAGGCCGTACACAGAGCTCTGCCTGGGCCTTAAGGAGTACTTTCAGGAGAACCAACCCTCACAAAGCAACTGGCCCAGACAACATCCCCGGGAAAGTGTTGAAAGAATGTGCCTATCAGCTCTGGGAGGTACTGGTTGACATCTTTAACACCTCACTTAAGGGCGAGGCATAGCTCCGCGCTAGCGCGAGCGCGAAGCCACGCGGCGCCACGCTGTGCGAGCTCCGCTTGCACAAGCCTTTGAACGCTCGCGCGAACGCGCCAAGCTCAAATTTTACGACCGCTCGCGCGCGGTGTCTCACAATAAACTGCCCTGGTGGCGGACTGTTTTGTATGACACACAAATGAATTAAATTCCTCTTCTTTATCGCTGATCGGGCCTTTTCTTTTGTTTTTTTGCCTAAAGTCAAGTAATCGCTTGAAGCGGTCACCATTCACTTCCTCCTCCGATGAGGAGGAATGAATGAACTTGTCACGAGTGAACTAAACTCATGTCCAACGTGGATGCGCAGGTTCTAAACATTTCCTGGTGTGCTTGTCTGCTGTGTGGGTTGAAGGACCAGCGCTCCCTGTTTTAATTTTAATTTTTAGGACTTTTTTATTAACATATAAACACAGAACAAAGCTGCACAGCCCTCTGCCTTTTCTTCAGACCCGACATTCTTCTCAGACCCGACCTGTCAATCAAATCAGTAGGCTGTCAGCAAATGACCAATCAGCGACCTCAATTTGTCCCGTAGCTAAACGCTCCGCCCTGCTTCTGCTCAAATGACATCAAGTATTTGGAGCGAAAACGTTGGAGCCACACGCTGCTTCACGCTGAGCTCTGCTGTGAACCCCCCACGCACAGCACACGCGCGTGGCGCGGCGCTCGCTCGAGCGCGGAGCTTTGCCCCAGCCTTTACCCTGGAGATAGTTCCCATCTGCCTGAAGACTGCCACCATCATCCTGGTTCCAAAATACACTACAGTGTGTAATCTGAATGACTATCGGCAGTGGCCCTCACCTCAATAGTCGCTAAATGCTTTGAAAATCTGGTCATAACCCACATCCAAACAACCATCAACATCAACGAGGACCTTCATCAGTACCGCGAGAACCTATCAACAGAGGATGCCATCTCCTCTGTGGTCCACACTGTGCTCAACAACCTGGAATCAAAAGACTCACATCCGTATGCTCTTTGTGGACTTTACATCTGCCTTCAACACCATGATCCCCAAAACCCTGATGGACAAACTATTCACACTAGGTCTAAGTCCCTGCATTTGCAACCGGGTACCAGACTTCTTAACAAACAGACCACAGTCACTGAGGATCCACAACCTCTCCTCAACCATAACCCTCAGCACTGGCTCTCCTCAAGGATGTGTGTTGAGCCCTCTCCTGTTTACTCTGCTCACATATGAATGTGCAGCTACCCATCCAGGTTGTCATATTGTAAGGTTTGCAGATGATACAACAGTGGTGGGATGCATCACAAACAATGATGAGTCCAGCTACAGGCAGGAGGTGGAACACCTGGAGAGCTGGGGCAAAGAGAATAACCTTCACATCAATGTGAAGAAGAAGGAGATGACTGCGGACTTCAGAAGGAAGAAACATACCTACACCCCCCTGAACATAAGAGGATCTGCGGTGGAAGTGATCTCAGTCCTCACCTCCTTCTACAGGTGTGCAGTGGAGAGCATCTTGTGGGTCAGCATCAACATGTGGCATGGAGGCTGCACAGCTGCAGAAAGAAAAGCTCTGCAGAGTGGTGAAGGCTGCACAGAAGATGTTGGAGTCAACCTCCCCACCACAGACATTTACACCTCCAGATGCAGGAAGAGGGCCACATGCATCATGAAGGACCCCACTCACCCAGCACACACTCCCCTCAGGAAGGAGGTTGAGGAACATTAAGTGTAGAACCACTATACTGAGGAACAGCTTCTACCCTGAGGCTGTTAGATAATAACCAGAATAATCACTGTCACCTCATGTTGCTGCTGATCTGTTTCATGTTGCTGCTGATCTGTTTCATGTTGCTGCTGATCTGTTTCATGTTGCTCCTGATCTGTTTCATGTTGCTACTGATCTGTTTCATGTTGCTGTGCTCATTCATGCTCATCTGCTCACATAGACTCATGTTTGTGCTGCTGTTTGAAGTAATGTTTTTACGCTATTAGTGCTTAGTGTGTATAGAGCTTTGGAGCACACGTGCTGTGTGGGGGCATGTTGGGGGCGTGTCGGAGGCGTTCCGGTCTCGACCGCCATCTTGGCAGCCCTCATAAAAAATTAACGAAATTTAGGAGATTTTCCATCGTTTTCGCGCTGTATCTTCCGTCACGATTCTGAAAAGCAGCGCAAAATAAAGTGGACTGTATCCTAATAAGCTTCTCCCAGATGACAAAAAAAAACTACATGGAAAAAAATCTGTATAATTGGAAATGTTGCTCGTTTGAAATAAATAAATAAATGGAGCAGAGACCCGGAGTGCCTCTTGCCTCCACTGACATTCCCAGTCATTTTAGTAGACCTGGTCTGTGTCAGTGTTTACACCACAAATAAAAAAATTAAAAAATTCACTGGGAGAGCTGGTCCAATCTATGAACAGCTGGATAGATGATTTGGACATTTTTAAATCCCCCAGATTGTAAATACGTTGAAGGTACGTTGTTCTTGGCTCATTAATTTTACATAAATTATTAATATACATGTCTTTCAGAATCAATCAACCTTCTGTATGCTATGAGTATTAGAAATTGTGAACACTTAATTTTTTATAGTATTTTAACTGATTTACAAAGCTCCACGTAGAAAATTACCTTATTTTTAATGACTTGAGCTTGTCTAATGACATGTAGACTTCAAATCTTGATTAGATTACTTTATATATAATATGTATTAAGATGCATATATATTATAGACAAATGTTTCTGTCTTTTCATTCACCATTTTAATTGTGTGTTCACAGGTTCTGCTCTCTGAGTCATGAGGGTGATGCATTAAAATACAGCTAGCAGTACAAAATCCAACTCCTGAACTTGGAGCATCTCCTGATGGACTCAGTGTGATCGCTGCTGCCTGGAGAAAGTTCCCTCACAGATACAAGACATGCAGCATCCAGCAGCTGGAGGCAGGAGATGAATTTCACCTGAAGAAGCATCGTCCACACTGCACAGGTGCACAATCAAACCACTGTGACCTTGTGTGGACCCACACAGACATGGCTGGACGTCTGCAGAAAGCATGAAGCTTCCTAAAAATATTTCTCAGTTTGTTCTCCAGCTTCAAGGGATACATAATTATGTAAATCATGCTGTTCACTTATATTTGCACATTTTTGCGTAGCAATTTTTCTATAAAATGTATTAACTTACACAATGTTCATCACATTGTTACTAGAAATGTTTAATTACATCAAATGTTTACTTCAATGGATCTGTTTCATTACATGTTAATTTCTTACCTGAAATTCATTCATTCAACTTTTATTTGGACAGGGTTAATCCCTGTTAATGAAATGTGTTAATACATCAAATGTTTACTACAAATGTGATCAATTTCATTATGTTTACATGGTAGTGCTGAAGTAAATGTTTCATAAATGTTTACCACATTAATTTTTATTAAATGAGAAAAAACAACCACTTGTTATTATTCAACTGTAAAAATATTTCAAAACAACGAGTCCAGCAAATATAATTTTTTCTCCAGTCTACATTTTACATACATCAGTAGCAGCATGTGCAGGTTTCATTAGCATTAGATTTACAACCACACTACAACACATGTTCACTAAACTGCAGCACACACACACAATCTGAAGAAGTGTCTCCTCTTCACTTTCACATGTAAGCACCAGTATAGTTAACTGGTGTAGTTCTATGTAACATTTTATATTTGTTTCTCATGCAACCAGTGACACTTTCCACATGAATTCTAAGGTGTGCTCATGTGTTTTCAAAATCATTAGTATCAAGTGGAAATCTCCCTTTAGTGAATGATGGGATTCTACCTCATGTACAACATGTGATGTGAATGACAAAGAACCTTGACCTTGACTCTCACACTGTCTAATATCAAAGCCTCTGTCAGATAACAACGTCCCCGGGTAATAATTTCAGAGATCACAGCTTCTGTTATGAGCTTGATACGTCGTCCATCCCTTGAAAAGAAAAAAGACAGGTATTAGACAGAGTTTTGTGTGACACATTAAAAATATGTCAAAACAAGGAAGTCCTGTATGATATTTAATACCTTAAATTCACTTTTTCTAGCTGGTTTTTATTCAGCTCTGACCTGTTCTCCTGTAACAGATGACTACCTTTCTGTTGGTGCATGAATAAATTGTTTTATGTGGTACTACCTGAGCAACATTGACGGTGTATTTGTAGTTTTTTGCTGCTGGTCCCTGCTCCTCCATCTGCAGCTTCACTGAGCTCTTCTGGAGTTTCCATCCATTTCATATGAAGTTTTCCCTTGACAAGGACATATCAGAACACAGATCAGTATTAATACAGTAACAGTGACAACAACAAGAAACTTTAAACAGTTTATTTCACAATGACACAGTTGTCCACTCTGTCTAAAATCAGACTACGTTATATAAAAAATATAAACTAGGCTGACCCACTTCTATGAACTGAACACCCGGACAAAATCGTGGCAAACTTTATGGCACATCTCCAACAAACCGAATTTATACACTCACCAGGATGTCTGGAACAAACTAGCAGTTATTTTGGGACATGGAGAAAGTTATATCAGGACGTGTCACCGCTGATATCAGGCCATTCATCTCCTTTTTGTTACGTCCGACACATGAGCTCCCTCGCGCTGTTTCCAGCAGCGAACAGGAAACAGAAAATCTGTTTTCTATCTACTTTCAGGTTGTGTGACCGGACATTACATCCAATAACACAGCATGTTTAGACCATTGCAAAACTGTTACAACCTTCTTAGATTCTAACAAAAAAACGAGAGACAGCGCTTCTTTTAGTAGGGCTTTGAAAATGGCGCTTTATTTCCCATAATGCTATGCGCCGCGGACCAGTGACGTCACGCTCCAAAGCTCTATAAAGATTATGTTTTTCTTGGTTCATATCTTAGATCTTATTACTGTTTTGCTTTTACATTTTTATTGTTGGATGTAACTGGGACCCCATGTACATAATTTCATTCCATCATATGTACCACATGTGGTGCGAATGACAATAATCTCTGACTTTTGACCTCAGCTAATTACATTAACTGTATTTTATAAGGTTTGACAGAAACACCTATAAAACCATCTATTCTTAGCATAAAATGATCTTCGGGTCATACTAGGGCATGCGAGGCAGTGGGTAATATGACTTCCTTCAAGGGATGAGGCCTTGTTACATCCTTTTATGGTTTTGTTCTCGTTTTTTCATACACTACAATACAATACAACTTTATTTATAAAGCACTTTAAAAATAACACTGTTTGCCAATGTGCTGTACACTAACTCATACAAACAAGTATTAAAACCATAAAATCAGCAGATACTGTAAAAGTAATGCACTACCAAAATTATAAAAACAGCAAACAGTAAAAACAATAAAACAAATGACTTTAAAACAGTTAAACCAACATTTCAAGTTGAGTAAAAGGCCAAAGAGAACAAACATCACATCATCATTTATTACTAATATCCACAGTCAATCAGAAAAGGCTTCCTTTTCTGTAAGTACACCAAACTTTTATTGTTGGTGACTTTGTATTTCAAATGGAGCCACAAAGCAAACCAGCATTAAACATTGTTTGATGTCTGACCTTTGAGCTTTGCTCACAAAAACAAGAGCTCATTTCATATCTAAGGATCAACATCAGCCTGAAAACTAATCTATGTAACCAATTAAATCATCATCACTCAATCAGAGCCAGGACTGCAGACTCCAATAAACAATGGAAAACAATCAGACAGGTCTTTCTATGCTATGTGGCACTGGTCTTCATAATCTCATACTGTAATTTAGTATAAATCTGGGTTGGTAACATTCAGAATCAATATTGTGATAGTGCTTTTTTATTTTGTTCTATGTTTTAATTAAAGTCTATTAACTTCCAGTTAGCTCTGCTATTCCATCACATTCAAAGTTATTTGTTGAAAAGAGCAATTTGAATTCATATTAGTATTTGAATGACAAGCTGCAAAACATAAATATTTCTTATCTCAGAACTCCAAAAATCTAAAAGATCATAAAAGATTCTGGAAAGCCATCAAATCACTCTCTGGCAGCTCTCATTCATCTGATCTACCATCACAACTTCTTGTTAACTCTGTTCCTGTGTCAAATGAGCAGGAGATCCTGAACTGTTTCAACAGACATTTTGTTGATTCTAATTTCTTGTTTGCCACAGATACTAATGGAAAACAAGCAAATTCTCCTTTAAGACAAACATTTATAAATCAAATCTCTCCCTCAAGTCAATTCAGTATTTTCACTGTTTTCAATTAGTGACGTTAACAAATTGTTAAAAGGTCTAGAGTCTAGAAAATCTGCAGGACCAGATCAATTTCCACCTTTTTTCTTAAGGCTGGCTGCTCATATCATCGTAGTAGTACTGTTGTCTCACATCTTTAATCTGTCCATAAGCCAAAACTCCATTTCAGACACTTGGAAAACAGCCTTTGTTCTTCCTTTGCTGAAGGGAGGTGACCCCATCTCACTGAACAACTATCGACCAATCTCTAAACTCTGCATCTTAGCCAAGGTTCTAGAAAAACTGATAAATTCTCAAATCAAAAATTATCTGGACTCATTTAACATCTTACCTCTCCATCAATCTGGTTTCAGGAAACAACACAGCACAACGACTGCTTCACTGAAGGTTCTTAATGACGTTGTTGAAGCATTGGATGCTAAGGATTATTGTGCTGCACTTTTCTTAGACCTGTCTAAAGCTTTTGACACTGTGGATCATAACATCTTGTGTCATAAGCTCTCAGAAATCAGTTTCTCTGATCACACCATTGGTTGGTTTTCTAATTATCTTTCTGATCGGAGGCAATGTGTTCAACATGATGGTACTTCTTACTGTTATCTAACTTTTAACAATGGTGGACCACAAGGCTCATTCTTAGGACCCGCATTCTTTACAATCTAGGTCAAAGTCAAGGTTTCTTTATTGTCATTGTGGTGGAACAAAATTGTGTACACAGAGTCCCAGTTACATCCAATAAAAGTATAAATTGTAAAATAAAAACAGTAATATGATCTAAGATATTAACTAAGAAACACGCTAAACTAAGAATATGCTAAGCACTAATAGTACAAAACAATACGACAAACAACAGCAGCACGAACATGTGTCTGTGAGAGCAGATGAGTATGGATGACATTTTATGATGATCTACATAGGTAATGTAGGTTATACCATCCCTGATGCATCCTTACATTTATATGCTGATAACACAGTTGTTCATTGTCTGTCTAAAACAGTTACTAAGGTTTTCCAGCTGTTGCAATCTGCTTTTGACATCATCCAGTCAGATTTGTTCCGTCTCAAACTTGTACTAAATGGCAACAAAACCAAAGGGAGGTTGTTTTCAAACAGGAAGTCAGTCTCAGCAATTCTTCCTTCTATTTTATCTTGAATGGTGTTCCTAATGAGTTTGTCGATTTCTACAAATACTTAGGTATTTTATGTCAATTTGCATATCTCTTTTAAACCAATACCGTATACAGTACTTGGTAAATAAACTGAAAGTTAAACTGGGTTTCTTTTCCAAAAATAGATCCTGTCTAATTCTGAATGCTAGAAACCTCTTGTAACAGTGACTTTCCTTCCCTCCATTAACTACGGTGACATAATTTAAATGAACGCCCCTACAAGCACCTTGCAGATGTTGGATGATGCCTATCATGGTGCGCTAAGATTCATGACTGGCTGTAATTACCGCACCCACCATTGCACCCTGCATTGACGTGCGATGAGGTTCATGGCTGGTGAGGCACTGCACAGTTTTTTTTTCTTCAAATGTATGATAAAAAACAGACAAAAAATGTTCTCCACGTTTTGGCTTCTGTCTGCCATAGCTTCTTCAGCGCTTTGGATACTTTGGATAGCGTTATTTTCTTCTTTTATAATACATGAACCCTACAGAGTAGTTTATTCGCCATTTGATTGGCAGCAGTTAACGGGTTGTGTTTAAAATCTCATATCAGCAATCTTTACACATACAAACTGTAGCACACAAAAAAGCACATTTAATTTGGAGAAAATTTTATTTTAGTCTTACCTTTACTTATAAATTAAATTAAACTATAACAAAATCTATTTTTATTTTACAGAAAAGAGCTGTGAGAATTATTACAAGAAAGCCTTAACATCTAATATATTATTTAAACAACTCAAAGTACTGAAGTTTTATGATTTGGTGGACTATAATATTTTGTTAGTAATAGAACCCTCAAATGTTCAAATGTATTTTGTTAAGAGAGAAAGCTG
>JBBPBX010067158.1:0-19478 GCA_038048925.1 Garcialebias charrua
GTCAACCCAAGGAAATGGTTCTAGCTGTTCTAACTTCTAATTTTCACCCTTAAAATGCTGGAACCAGCAGTAATCGTACAATGTATCCAGCAGAGGGAACAAGAAGACTACTACATGGCCTTCACTTAAGTTTCACTTTCAGCACTGCCGAAGCAGGGAGCAAATGTGTCGCATGTTTTGCTGAACACAGCATGGTAAGTTTATTTGAACTGATCTGTAAAACAAATCAACAATAATAAATCCTATTCACTCCTCCCCAACCTGCTTGTCATTAGCTCTCTCTACAGAGAGTGGTGAAGGCTGCACAGAAGTCTGTGGGAGTCAGTCTCCCCACCATCACAGACATTTACACCTCCAGATGCAGAAAAAGAGCCACCTGCATCATGAAAGACCTCACTCACCCAGCACACTCACTCTTTGCACCACTCCCCTCGGGACGGAGGTTGAGGAGCATCAAATGTAGAACCACTAGACTGAGGAACAGCTTCTACCCTGAGGCTGTCAGACTCATGAATAAATAAATAATAAGAATAAACACTGCAAAATGTCACATCATGTTGATACTGATCTGTTTCTTGTTGCTGCGTTCATCTGTGACCATCTGCTCATAATGACTCATGTTCGTGCTGCTGTTTATAATGATGTTTTTCTACTACATTAGGGCTTAGTGTATTACTAGCTGATGTCTCTCTTAGTTAATCCTAGATGTTATTATTGTTTTTCTCTTGCATTTGTTGTTGGATGTAACTGGGACCCTGTGTACATAATCTCGTTTTCATCACATGTACTACATGCGGTGCAAATGACAATAAATACATACTGTACTTATTAGCAAGCTAATGTTTAGATAACCTAGCATTGGCCGTTGCCTTGTAAAACTTTATCCAGAACAATAAATCTAACATAGAGGTACCGTACATATATATCAGTGTTAGAAACGTTATCTTTGTCGTCCTCATTGAAACACATTGTTGGTCTGAAATTTTTACTGCTCTGCAAAGAAAAATAAACCCTGCTTGTGGTCAATACTAATTACGGTAGGCCTTCACCATATGTGACTGACTGTTTAAACAATGAACAGGGAGATACTTTTCTTTGTTTAGTTTATATTTTTGTAACACACTTGATAACTTTATGATGATTAATAGAGGACATAAAATGTGAATGCATGTAAGGAAGACTGTTTTTATGACCAGTGCACCGCTTTTAAACCTAGAGTGGATCTATGTACAGCGTGGGTCTGATTTGCTTAGCTTCATGGTGGCTAACAGCCATGCTAATAACCAATCCCTGCTCCACACACTGTTTTCTTAGAGTCTTGGGGGTGGACAAAGCTCATAAATTTTCAACCATTATATTGGTTATCGGTGGTTGCCTTCCCCTCCCAATATCGGTACTGTATTGGCGATTTCCAAAATTTCCATATCTGTTGGGATCTAGTTGTAATGGTCCAGCTAGATCTAAGCTGACTGAAATGTTAGAACTGCAAACATAAATGAAATGAAGAAATATTGTAGGAAAAAGTGGGTCAAAATTGCTCCACAACACTGTGTGAAAAAGTCTCACATCCACTGCTTCAAGAAAGTTGTTTTTAATTTTTGTACAGATTTTTCATTTAGGGTTTGCTTTTTATATTAAAGACATGATGGAGTTTGTTGTGTGTTTTTATATTCTTGAGCTTAGATTTGGATAATGTAAAATAATAATAATAATAATTTTTTTACTACGTTTCGATGAATAAAACCCTAGGATTTTATAAAAGGGTGGTCTTTCATTTCCCACCAGTTTGCTTTTTGCTGTGAACGTCATACATAAATTCTTGAGCACAGCGTTCACACTCCACATTCCTAAAAAGAAACGCACACATTAACCTAGATGTTTTTATACGTCACTCTCAATGAAGCAGTGACAGTGATCGGCAACGATCCATTCCATCCAAACCAACAGTGGGAACCCTGCGTTAGTCTTGGCTTTAAAATGTTAGCAAAACAAGAGAAAGCCACTGAGTGTGGAGAAGTGAAGGGAATGCGATGGCAGGGCTGCATGTGGGTGCAGAGGAAAGAGAACGACAGATGTGGGGGAGTTGTGAACTCTGCTTTTCTTCTGATGCTACATACGGAGACTCCAGCAGTGAGTGAGGATGTGCTGGGACAACATCTGTCAGTGGACCTGACAGCACAGGAGTCCTTCACAGGCTCATTTAAATTACAATATGTCAGTGAGTTGAGGCAAAGAGACAGACCTAACACAGGAATTGCTAATAACTGACAAAAACTGCAATACTGCACTTTTAATTTAGAGTTTTAGTAGAGAAAAACAACAAATGGTGAAAAAAAACAAGTGTTTGTTGTTGGTGAGATATTGACATATTCATGCAGATTTTCCATCCACAACTCAGATTTCTGTTTTACAGTATAGAACAAGAAGTTTGTTGTGCAAGCGCAGAGCGGAAAGGTTGTTTCCCTACTTTGTCTGAGAGCTCGTTCTCCACGTCCTTCTTGATCCTGCGAAGCATGAAAGGCTTGAGAATCATGTGCAATCTGGAGAGTTGATCTGGAAAGACAAAAAAAAGCACACGGGCTTTAGCTACACGACATATTACATGCAACACTGAGCAGGAATAAAACATCAGCGCTGGACAAAACACAGCAAATACAAATTCAAATATGTCAGATGATTAGAAGAGAGGTGTGTGGGGGGGAGATGTTTGTGGCATTCCTCACTCTCGTCGATGGCAGACTTGTTTTCAGCGTGGCTCTCGATGTCCCTGGAGAACCATTCGTTAAACTCTTCGTGGGAATCGAACAACGTGGGCATGATGAAGTGCAGCAGGGCCCACAGCTGGGAAAAACAGCAACGACACAGTTAATAACAGCTTATATACACACACTCATCCGAACACACACACACACACACCTCGGCCATCGTGTTCTGGATGGGCGTTCCAGTCAGCAGGAGTCTGTTTCTACACTGAAACTGCAGAAGGATCTTCCACCGAACACTAGAAGAAGAAAAACAAGCAAACCGCACACAACTCGTTACACGCCCGTCGACAAACGTATACAGCAATCTACACAAATGGCCTTGTTTTAACTTTGACCTTGATTTGTGACCTTGACCTTGGAGCTGGAGTGATGAAAACTGTACACAACACTCCATCTAGTGAAGTTTCATTAGATTATCTTGAGCGAATCAGAAGTTACAGGCTGGACATGAGATAATGCATCCTGCCTTTGACTGATTTAAAAAGCAGAAGTTTAGATCTTGATCTAATGACACAAATATTTATCATCAGTAATAAACAGTTAAATCCACCATGCAAATTATAAACCACCTGCAGACTTTTAAAAATGAAACTTTTTGAAATATCTGCAGGGTGAGCATGCAGAATTTGACCAAGCTTTAGAAACGGCTAAGAGTGATGAACAGTCGTATTCTTTTCTCTTATGTGGGGGAGGAAGGGGCACAGAAGTAAATGACAATTGTGCTGAACTACAAGCAAAACGATCAACCGAAACAAATAACGAATACTAGAGAAATGTAGATTCTCACAGAAAATGCAATATGAATGCTCAGTGACTGCTGAGATTCGTTGAAGAAGCTGAAACTTACTAGTTCAAGGTAAAAAGGCAGAAAATCAGCTAAAATTGGCAAAACAGAAGCTAAAAGCTAAACATTGCAAAATAATAGATTACCGTAAGCTAAAACTTGTTAAGAGTAGCTAAAAGCTAAGGTTAGCAAACCATAGCTAAAAATACAATAGCTACAGTATATCTAAAAGCTCAAATTAGCAAAAGAGGAAGTAAAAGCTGAGCATAGCAAAACAATAGATGAAGCTAAAACTTGCTAAATTGTAGCTAAAAGCTAAAGTTACCAAACTATAGCTTTTTTTTTCTCCTTAATTTAAAAAAAGCAAGCTATAGCTAAAAACCTATTTGCTAAATTATGAGGGGGGGGGGGTGGTGTTCTTCTTTTGGCTGCTCCCTTGATCAGGGGTCTCCACAGCGAACTAACGTGCACAAAGCCATGGCATTTGTTTTTAACACCAGATGTCCTTCCTGGCACAACCACAGATCATCGAGCTACCACAGCCCTCTGTGTGGAGCAGAGAGCTGCCGTCTACAGTGCCCGAGGTAGCAGAAGGTGGGGGTTAAGGGCGTTGCTCAAAGGCCTAGAGTGAGGCAGATGAGGGTGGAGGCAGGTGTGTGTGTTCCACCTTTCCCACCCACATTGTGATGTCAGTTCAGGGCGTTGAACCAGTGACCTTTCAATCACAAGCCCACCTTCTCTAACCTCTTGGCCACCGCTCCCCGCAATGGCTAAATTATATATAAATGCTAAACTTGCTACATTGTAGCTTAATGCTAAGATGAGCACAACAGGAGCTAAAACCTAAAACTAGCATCAGAAAAAAAAAAAAGTTGACTCAGATTTCAAAAAGAAGAACTTTTTTTGAATAAATGAGAAGATCTGAATTAATATTGGAAATGCTGTTTTAAATAAAGATCTGTATTTTGAAAAGTAGAAGAGTTACACAAACCAAAAGTCATAGCACTCTATTCCTGATCGAGCTGAGCCGCCTGATACATGAATGGATAATTTAGAGTATACAGTACTTCTAACATGGATTACAAAGAACAATCAGAAAGAAAAAAAAGGAAAGCAATGATTTAAAAAAAGCATTCTGCATGATAAACATGCAAGAAGAATTCATATTGTTACTGTGTATCAGCGCACAAGAAGCTGCTAATAATGCCCAGGTGAGTGCAACAACAAGCAGCGCTGGGTTTCCACTTCACCTGGAGCTGCTCTTCAGAGCCTGGGCCTCATCCAGGACCATGTACTGCCACTTCACCCTCTGGAAGTACTTCACATCTTGAACCACGAGCTGGTAGCTCGTTATCACAACGTGGAAAGGTGCGTTTTGTGTGTAAAGAGTTTTCTAAACAAAGACAGAGAGGGATTATTTAGGAGAAAACATTGTTTTATATACATATATATACACAAATAACAATCCATCCATTAGCTTTAACTGCTTCTTCCATTTTGCAGTAAAACTGTTTTTTACCTGGCTCCAAAATTTCCGAATTACTTTGCGATCATGAGGGTTCCCCCAGTAAGGTAACACCTGGAGGACACAGAGGTAAAAAATGAAGTTCAACGATGCATCAGTTCGTCCCGACCCCATCGTTACAGTGATTGGGGTGAGAAAAAACAAAACACAAACATGATGTTTTCAGAGCAACCATTCAAGCCCAGCATCAGCTCTGAATCACTGCCTGGCTCACAGATGTGGACTGTGATGTGAACGGCCTTAAACATCGAAACGAGCTGGAGCTCCATTGTTTTCACCCCGTCTTGCTTTGAGGGCACAGGAAACTTATCTTCAAATGGTGAAGTTGGATCTTTTTGCACCTCATTAGCAAAACAAATCAAAATTGATTATTTCCAATTCTTCTGAGACTTTCAGTACTAGGCATAGCTGAATGTGGAGCAGAACAAAGAGTTATGAATATTATGGGCTGTGATATATTGAGGGGCTTAGTAACTGATTTATAGTTTACCTGCAACCAGTCAAAGTTCAGTTCAGGCCTGTAAAAACAACTAAAGTGAAAAAACTGCCTTTTAGCTGATCCAATGAAATGTCAAAATACTGCCCCCTGCTGGATGTTTAGATGGATGGAGAGAGGAGAGCGAGACAGACAGACAGACAGACAGACAGACAGACAGACAGACAGACAGACAGACAGACACAGACAGACAGATAGCTGGAGGCCTGTCATGATAACAAATTGGTTAATTGTCTCAGAAATTATTGCGATAAACAATAATATTGTTTGAAATTCAACAATAATTAGTCATTACTGTATTGTTAATTTTAAGAAGAAATGTTGGTTAATTTTTGTGTGTAGTACCTTTTTTGACCTCTGGATGGCAGTATAAAATGGTTTTGACCAAAGGATGGATATTGAGGGAGCGAACAGCGTGCCTCTTTAAGAAAAATGGGAGGGAGGCCCCTTGACGTGACGTGGGCTGTCTCTCGTTCCTGTTTTTCGGTTATCAAAATGGCGGACGTTCAGTGTGGTTTGAGCTCTTTAGCATATGGTAAATGGTAAATGGAGATTACTTATATAGCGCTTTTCAACCCCCTATGAGGGGCCCCAAAGCGCTTCACAGTACCAGCCATCCACCCATTCATACACCGGTAGCGGTAGGCGCCATGCAAGGCGCCAGCCAGTCATACCGGGAGCAACTCGGGGTTAAGTGTCTTGCCCAGGGACACAATGAGGTATGCAGTGACCGCCGGGGATCGAACTCGGAACCTTCCGGTCCTGAGCCGGCTGCCCTGCCTCTACACCAGGGGTCACCAACGTGGTGCCCCCAAGGACCATTTGAGGTGCCCCCGGACCTGTTCTAAAAATAGCACAACTCACTACAGTACTAAGCTGCATTTAAAATTTCATTTTATTCAGTTGTTGTTCTTTTTTTATTTATATATATTTTAAAATGTCTATCTTAAAAAATATGTTCTTAAAAATATAATTATTATACATTTTTTTCAATTTACGCTTTGTTATTTCCGAAGAGTTTATCAAACTGGTGCCCTTTGTATGACTCCGTACCCATGAAGTAGCTCTCAGTTTTGAAAAGGTTGGTGACCCCTGCTCTACACCATCTCGGGCCCCTACTAGCATAGCTAGTATAGCATTGAGCATTCATCGGGATCTTTAGCATAGCATTTGTCACACAAAGCTTTTAATAAAAATCAGCAAACAAGTTCTCAGCTTCTTTTTGCAGAGAAAAACAACTTTTTAAACGAAGGCACAGGTTTTAACTGTGAAGTTTGGAGCTTTAACAAGACAGAGGTTTTTTCCCCGAGGTCGACCTGTTAGCTTAGCTTCTCAGCTTAGCTGCTTTTAACCATCCAAAAATATGATTTTGGATGGTTAAAACCGATTTTAAAGAGAAAGGGAGGGGTCACAACGTGGAAAGAGCACCGGAGTTGAGCCTTTTGTCATCCAAAGTCTTCAGTAGAAAGAGACATGAAGAAACAATAAAGCTGATAAATGAAAATGAGGTTGATGGTTTTAATTGATTTATTGTTTATTGCGACCAGCCTAGATAGATACTTTCCCAGGAGGGAATTTTGAGGAACATTCAAACACAAGATCTAAGAACAAATATAGAAGAAAAACATCCTTAAAGGATGATTTTGCAGATGTTTCACATTCTCTCTGTCGTGGTTTTGGATTCTCACCTTGAATTTGGCCACAAAGCGGCTGAACTCTTGATGCCAGTTGTTGAGTGTGGACGCTGGAGAGATGATCAGGAACGGACCCCAGATGTTGTCTCTCTGTGCACGAACAGAAACGAGAATCATCATCCTCTGCAACAGGTGGTCTTTGTACATTAACAGCACCCAGTAACAGGAAGTCCAGAAGGAGCACAGCATGCATCATTCTGTCAGCGACAGAGGACTGAAAAGCTAACATTTCCACTGATTCCCCAAACATTTGAAGATTAGACAGATACCTCGTCTAATAAAATGTTTCTGAATCTGCAGAAAGCACACACAGCCAAACCCTTTAAAGGATGCAGGGGCCTAAAGAAGCTGCCTGATAGGTATTTCCACTGGTCTAAAACAATAGCAGGGACTAAAGACCCAGTCCTCCCCCTCACCTCTGCTAGGTGGGCCAACAGAGCGATACTCTGAACTGTCTTTCCCAGTCCCATCTCGTCCGCCAAGATTCCATTGATTCCCTGAAGAAATGAGATGAAAACAAAAGAGGGAACATAAAACCATGTGGGTTTATAATAACGCCATTTTACAGAGCGCCAAAAAAACACTCAGGGAAAACAGCAAAGCTAAGGTTGTTTTAGAAGATGCTGATAACAACATGTTATGTTCTTACTGACCTAACAACCAGATATGTTTCCAGAAACAATGTCCGCTGTAACAAAACACAAACCTGGAGAATGTAATTTCCTGATTAAATGAATGAATGTAGTGGTTGCCATTACTCCTCTAGTACAATCTGAAGTTAGGAAGGATAAAAAGCTGTAATGGAAATAAACTCAGGTCAAAGAAATAAAAAGATGGACATAAAAAGCTGCAAATGTTCAATTAATCAGAAAAGTTGGTCTCCCACGGCGCGCAGCTTCATCCACTGGTTCCTGCAGCTGAACTTAATTGTGTGAATGTTCATGAAGCATTCACGCTGTTGTGATCCATTTTTCTTCTGTACGTTTTTCAGCGCCGCAGTTTTCAAACTATTTCAACAAATCACAAATCAAAACGTTCAGCCCTTTCAGGACAATCCTATGACGACTTTTGGTATTGGTGCAACTTTAGCTTTATGAGATATTTAGCCTTTTCTGCCATTTTTTCTCATAGAAAATGAATTGAGCTCCTTTTACAGCCTTCAAATCTTTAGATGCGTTTACAACCTTTTACTGCTGCTTTCACATTTTGTTCTACTTCATTCAGCTGTTTTGTGATCCTTTCAGATTTTTTCTGCTAACTACAACATTTTGTGCTTCTTCTAACTTCTTTCTGCTAATTTCAGCTCGTTATGCTCCTTTCAGCTTATTTCTGCAATTTTCAGCTTGACTTTCAACTTTTGTCAGCTTAATTCAGCAAGAATGTGCTCTCTCCACTTCCTTTTGGTGATTCAAGCTTATTATGCTTTTTAGCTACAGGTACTTTTCAGCTGATTTTAGCAAATTTCAGTTGTTGTTGTTTTGTTTTCCAGATAATTTCCACTTTTTCTGCTCATTTCTGGTTCTTTCAGCCTAATTGGGAAAACGTGTTCTTTCTGTTTTATCCTGCTCATTTACGCTTGTTCTACCTTTCAGCTAAGTTGTTAACATTTTTTTAGCTAATTTCAGCTGTTTTCAGATCAATTCAAGCTTTATGTGGTAATTTATGCTACTTTCAAACTAATTAACTCCTTTCTGCTAATTTCAGCTTGTTATGCTCCTTCAACTTTTTTCTGTTAGTTTCAGTTTTTTCTGCAATTTCAGTTACTTTTAGCTGTTTTTGTGCTAAACATAGGCTTTTTCCGTTAATTCCATTTGTTTTTAGGTTACCGGTATATCAGATCCTTTCATTTCCTTCTGGTACTTTAAGCTTCTTTCTGCATTTTCAGCTATTGTTTTTGCTTGTTTCAACTTATTTTAGCTAATTTCAGAATTTTTGTGCTCATTTCTGCTTATTTAAACCCTAATCATCAAATATGTGTAGTTTCTGCTTTCTTCTGCTAATTTGGGCTTGTTCTTCTATTTCAGCTACATTTCAGCACGTTTTAAGCTAATTTCAGCTGTTTTTCCAGCCATAAGCATTCACACTGCATTTTCGCAGGAAATGCAATTTCTCTAGTTACTTTTAATAAAGTGAAATCCCTGCTTCTTCTTCTGTCTTTTTTTTCTTTAACAGAAACAAGAATAAAGAAGGTGATACATGCAAATTGCCCACCATCTTTCATGTCACTGCTTTGGACTAAGACCCTTCAGAAAATGTGTTGAGCATCAGTCTCAGCTACTAGCACTTCAAATTTAGTCGATTGTTAAACTGACTGAGTTTCCAACATGTTCTAGAAAAGCGTTTTTATGCATTTTAAACAAAAAGACAGAAACGTCTTTCTTCGCAGCCGACCAGTTCGGTGTGATCTCTCAGACAGTACCTGCTCATAGAGGTTGGCCAGCCAGTTCATGCCTTTGAGTTGGTAACCCTTCAGTTTGCCGCTGAAAATGGTGGGCTGAGGAATGTCGTCTCCCGCTTGGATGGATGGGTTTGAAAGGCTGTAGCTTTCCCCAAAGCCGGAGCCGAGCCCCGAGGACGAGCCCCACACCACGTGCAGAGAGGCGCTGCGACTGTCTTTAGCCTCCTCGTCAAACATTCTTGTCTGTGAAGAATAAATCACCGTTTGCACGCAGAACTGGGAGATGTTTGTGTAGAATGAATGCATTTTTGAGCTTACTCTCTCCTGATGAATCTGATAAGCATCTCTGGCATTCCTCAGCGCCTGAGTTTTGTAGTATTCACTGTCTATAATCAAACAGAATCGTCATGTTAATTAAAAAAAAATGTTGTGCATTGCCAAAACACACGAGTAAGATACTTGGATTCTTAGGAATTTGGTTGGATCTTTCTTTTAAAAAAACATGGTATATGAGGAAAACATTTTTCAAGATGGCCACCTTTGGAGGTCTTTTGTTTTCAACCTGAATTGACAGCGAATCAGTCAAATATCCTAATTTTTGCAACAAAATATTGGTTTTTAAGCATGCTAAACTCAATACAGTATTGAGTCAAATAAAGTCAATTAAATTAAAAATTACAAATGTTGAAGAATATTAATACCATAAATGAAGGACTTGAATGTCTTGTGATGTGTAAACAGTGTTGTTGCTTGAAATATTTCAAGGATTTTGACGGATACAAAGCATACCACTTAAAATTTGACAGCGACACATAATACGCTCTACTTGTCACGTTGGCACAAAGCTGTGTGCATGTGAGACCAAAGCAGTACCTTTTGCATCTGCCAAAACACTCAGTTTGGCACGAATAACTTAGCCCTTCAGGTTTTACAAGGAAAAGGCAGTTTTTAAAATCTGAAACAACAGCCATCTTGAAAAATGGCAGCCATTTTTTTATTTTCAGGTGGTTACTGTCATTTTTTTGAAAAAGTACCGGTATGTTCAAGTCATCATTCATGGCAAATTTGGTGCTTTCGTCACCAAGTGACAGACTCTTCTGGAACACTGACTTAATCTGCGGTGCTGTTAGGAACAGCGTTCGTACCGTAGTCCTCCTGCCCCATGTTCACCATTATTCCTCCTCCAACGTCGATTTGTCTCTGGGCTGAATTGTCGTCGAGCTTTTTCAGAATTTCCTCCTGAGCTGCATCTCCTCCTGGACCAGCCATGCTGGCTTTTCCACTCATGAAATGAGCATAGAGCTCCGTCTGGGTGATGAGAAAATTCAGTTTGCGCTGTTGACGCTTGGCCTGTGCGAAACAAAAAGAAAAAGTATTAATACCGTTAGGCCTGTCACAATAACAAATTATGCTGGGCGATTAACCGTCTCAGAAATTATTGCGATAAACGATAATATTGTTTAAAATTTGACAATTATTAGTAATTATTGTCAAATTTAAAAAGAAATGTTGATCAATTTGTTTTGTGTGTTGTACCTTTTTTGACTATCGGATTGCAGTATAAAACTGTTTGAACCAAAGGATGGATAGTGAGGGAGTGAGCGGCATGTCTCTTTTAAGAAAAATAGGAGGGAGGCCCCTTGACGTCACATGGGCTGTATCCCTTTCTTTTCCGTTTCTCAAAATGGCGGACGCTCGTGTGGTTTGAGCTCTTTAGCATAGCATTTTTCACACAAAGCTTTTAATAAAAGGGTTTCCCTTGTGAATTTTAGGAGCTTCAACAAGACTAAGGTTTTTTCCTAGAGGTCGGCCTGTTAGCTTAGCTTGTAGCTTAGCTTCTCAGCTTAGCTGATTTTAACAATCCAAAAATGTGATTTTGGACAGTTAAAACAGATTTTAAAGAGAAAGGCAGGGGTCAGTGAAAAGCACCGGAGTTGAGCCTTTTATCATCCAGTGTCTTCAGTAGAAAGAGACACGAAGAAACGATAAAGCTGATAAATGAAAATGAGGTCGACAGTTTTCATTTATCATGCGATTAATTAATTTATTGTTTATTGTGACAGGCCTAACTACCATATTTTTCGGACTATAAGGCGCACCGGATTATAAGGCGCATTAAACAAAACAAAACAGTCAGTTAAGTCGAACTTTCTTCAACTCATTGAAAATAACCACGTAAAAATTGGTCTGAGATCAGTAATTGGTCTGAGATCAGTAAGCACAACCAGAATTAAAACATAAGGCTCACTGTCGATATTAAAATTAATAAATTTTAAATGCGCCTTATAGACTGAAAAATATGGTAGTTGTGTTTTTTCATGTGTGACGGCTCTGTGGATAACCTCGTTGACACCAACCTCTCTCATTTCCTCGTCAAGTTTGCGTTGCTCCAGAGCTTCTTTCTCCGCTCGCTTTCGATGCTCTTTTTCCACTTTGTCGTATTTCTTCCAGTAGAGCATCATCTCTTTGGTGAGGCGCCGGGCGCGGGGCAGCGTCTCCTTGCAGTTCTTCTGGGCCTGGATAGCTGCACGCCGGACCTCTCGCATGCACTGGTGGGCCAACTGGAGGAAAGAAACCAGCAATCACACTCAGTCTTCTTACTAGGCCTGGCCTTCGTCGAAGGCATATCACCAAAGAAACAAACACGTGCATGAACACAGACACGGGGAACTATATTTATGCTTGCTTTCAAAAGCAGGCAATAAAAAAATAGAATATGATTTCAATAAATCAACCAAAATCAAAAACTATTTAAGAAAAATCAATAAACATGTAAAAACTACTTTAAAATGCTGGTAAAAGTTGATGTTGACGTATAGTTGTTAACATTTTGCTTACCTTTTTAGCATTTGTCAAAACCAAGTTCTTAGCAGAGGTCTTCTGCTTGAAAGACTGTAAAATTTAAATTAATAGATCTTATTAATCTGCAAAAAAACAGGAAAGTCTGCATTATGCAATAGATTGAGTTTCTCTTTTCCACAGTCTGACCTTGGGAATGTCCTTTTTAGCCACAGTGAGCCACACTTTACGCCGCCGTGCATTCAGCTGCTCAACGGTGAGATGCTTTTTCTTCACCATGGGCAGCGGAGCATCATGGGAAAACTTGGCAAAGATCCTGCTCACGTAAGCACGGTCTTCATCCAGAAATTCTCCCTCTCCTCTTTTCTTTTTCCTCTTCACTTTCCTCAGTTTGGCTATAAAAATATATATATATTTTTGTTGTTGTTTTCTGCCCAGACGTGATTAAAAAAGAATTTCCTCTTACCTTTGAGCTTCTTCTCCTCTTTAATTTTCTTCTTCTTTGGCCCCAGCAGGTGACGCTGTTGCTCATAGAAAGGGTCATGAGTTGACAGGAGCCCCGTGCTGTAGTGCTGATACTGATAAAGCTGTGTTTAAAAAAAATAAACACTTACGCATGAATATTGTACANTTTCTCCGGGTACTCCAGTTTCCTCCCACAGACCAAAAACATGTATGTTAGGCTGATTGGTAACTCTTAAATTGTCTCTAGGTGTGAGTGAGAGAGTGAATGGTTGTCTCGTTTCTTTCCATATGTCCTTATGATGGACTGGAGACCTGTCCAGGATGTCCCCCGCCTCTTGCACACTGACTGTTGGACATGGGCACCAGTGACCCCTGTGACCTGAAAAGGAAGGAGTGGGTAAAGATAATGGATGGATGCAGGAGTCAACCCTGTTTGTCTCTTAACAAAATACTTTACAATGAATGGATTTGAATAAAACTCTAAGGGATCAGTGGATGAAGATCAGTAGACATGTTTCCATCAAGGTTTCTTGATGCGCATTTTGAAGTATTGCATCAGAAAAGCTGAATGGAAATGGCACGATTCGAATTAACTTCCTCTAATTTGCAAAAAAGTTGATACGCTCGCTTGAGGTGGTTTTTGGGTTTTTCGAAACAGAGCTGATGCGCAAAACGAGAGATGGAAACAGATTTGCCGACTCAGTTCTGACGTAGCGAACATTCACGTCATGTGACTGATCAGCTGTTTCCGTTGTAACATCGCTAAAACTAGTTGGCATGACAGAATAAATACAACTTGCCCGATAGCAACACATTCCTGAAATATTCTCTCCATTTTGCCGAGATGTGTGGTTCGGTTCCTGTTTTCAACCGCTACTTCCTGTTTACTGTAGACATGCGTAACGCTGACGTCTGACGTAATGCCGCTTTGCGTGGCCTGGTGGATTTGCTTCAAGCTAGTTGATGGAAACACTTCTGATTCGCATTCATTTTTATTTACATTTTTGCGAATTTTCAAAAATTCGCTCAAAACTCGAATTGAAAATAGATGGAAACACGGTTTGTGTCTGACTGACCTTTGGTGTCAGCCCAACTCATGATAGCTGCCAAAGCTAATCAACTTTAACCAAGATAAAAATGTACCAATACCTTTTTTTTTTTTTTTTTTTTTTACAGATATTGTTGTTGGGAGTCTGGGCTGTTGATTCCAGTAGGACCATATTTGCAAATTGAAAAACTTTTGAAAGGCATTAGGAAACAAGTCTAGAACATCAAGGCTATTTCCTGTGATTGCTTTGCTTTGTTTGTAGCTCCATGTAAAGTCATGTTAGGTTTTACAAGTTGGCCACCATCCAGCACTTCAACCATGCTGTTTTGTTGTGGTTGTTCAATAGTTTTTTTTTCTCCCTTAAATAGCTTGAAGCAAATCTAAAGCTATTTAATTAGAACAGGTTCCACTGGAGAGCTGTAGTGTCAGATAGCGTTTCACAGTTTTCTCTGCCCTTTCAACAACTTGATTAGGAGGAAAAACACTGGAGGGCTTCGGGTATTTTTTATTTTTTGCCCGTCAAGCAAACGCCTTTTACTGTATGCCGGGGTAATTCTCAGAAGCACTGACTGAAATTAACTTTTTGACTCACCTGCAAACATCTGTTAAATGAAAGAAGAAAAAAAAAAAGACAAGAAGAAACAAAGCTCTGGGATAATTTTCACCAGTCAATCGACTTTTACAAATAATGTGTTTATTATGACTGTGAGGTAAGATCAGCTGTTTGCCTGTTTGTTTGTCATTCACATCACATGCGGTACATGAGGTAGAACAAAATTGTGTACTCAAGGTTCCAGTTACATCCAAAAATAGAAAAATGTGAAGTATAAAAAGAAACAGTATACAAGGATCTAAGATACCAGTATGCTAAACATGTACAGTATACCGGTAATATAAATGAGGTGTATTAAACAGCAGCATGAATCTGTTGTGAGCAGATGGGTATGAACACAACAGCTTAAGGTAAGAAATCAGCAGCATGGATAATCAGCAGCATGGATAGTGTCAAATGTCCTATTAAAGTGGCATTACAAAGTCAAAGTCAACTTTATTGTCAGAACTGCAATATGTACAGGACATACACAGGATTGAAATTGCGTTTCTCTCAGTCCCTCGGTGCAACAGTAACCATCTAAACACTAAACACTAAAACATTTAATAAACATAAGCATAAAATAGTAAAAGTGTAACACTGTCCTGAGTTTTTTCATAGTAGTATAAAAGTATGAAAATTTACACCAACACTGAAACACCAAACACCCCTAAAACACCAAACACCCAATGAACATAAGCATAAAATGAAATAATAAAAGTGTAATACTGTCCTGAGTTTTTTCATAGTAGTATAAAAAGTATAAAAAGTATATCTATAAAATAAACTGAAGGTTCTAGCATTGACATTTGCAAAGAGTGGCACAGTAGCATATGAGTTAATGTACACAGTATATGTATGATGTTTATGTTTATGTTTATTAAGTTTGTTCATTTTTTTACAAAAGAAACACAATACAAGACAATCCCATTAATGATACGTACACAATGTAAAAAAATGAAAGGTAGCAGAAAGAAGAATAAATCTTATTATATCTGCCCCTTTTTTCAAACAATCAGATTAAACAATAATAATATTTCACCAGTAGTACAAAATGACTAACTCTTTCTAATTTTCTAATACTAATACATAACTAATAATCGATACAAAACACATTAATAATATTTCACCAGTAGTACAAAATGACTAACTCTTTCTAATTTTCTAATACTAATACATAACTAAAAATTGATACAAAACACATTAATAATCTTCCACCAGTAGTACAAAATGACTAACTCTTTCTAATTTTCTAATACTAATACATAACTAATAAATAATACAATACACATTATGCTAATTCATATATATTTTTTCAACAAATTCCTTTTGATCATTTTCTTAAATGTAAACAGTGACTTGGCATTTTTAACTACATTCTCCAAGCCATTCCATAATCTAATTCCCTGGATTGAGGTAGAACGTCCCTTCAAACTTGTTCTGAATTGTGGTTTTACAAACATCTCTGTCCCCTTAAGATTATAACAACTTTGTCTTTTAACAAAGTGCATTTGGATATTTAAAGGTAATTTGTTGTTCTGAGCCCTATACATAATTGATAAAATATTATAATCAACCAAATCATGGAACTTCAATAATTTCAGTTGATAAAATAATGTACTGGATGGATGACAGTAATGTTTTCTAGTGATAATTCTTACAGCTCTTTTCTGTAATACAAAAATAGGCTTTGTGATTGTTTTACACGCTTTCCCCCAAACATCAATACAATAGATTAAGTGTGGAACAATGATTGTGTTATACAACAAATACAGAGCTTTATCATTCAATAGGTCTCTGACCTTGTACAGTACTGCAATCGATTTAGCTATTTTTATTCTTACAGAATTTATGTGTTGTTTCCATGTCAGTTTGTCATCAATGATAACACCCAAAAACTTCACCTCACTCACTCTACAAATCTCAACACCCTCAATTTTGAGTGGAACATCAACAGTTTTCTTTTTATTACTGAATATCATGTAATTAGTTTTTTCTAGATTTAATGATAATTTATTGATTTTAAACCAAGTTTGTATTTTGGTAAATTCTGTCTTTATCAATTCCAACATTTGTTCTATATCTTCACCTAAACAGAAAAAAGTGGTATCATCAGCAAAAAGTATACATTTAAGGAGTCCTGACACATTTACCAAGTCATTCACATATAAAATAAATAGCTTTGGTCCAAGCACAGAGCCCTGGGGAACTCCACATGTGATATTACAGAGGTCAGATCTTACATCATTTATTTGTACAAATTGTTTCCTATCTTTCAAATAGCTAGATACCCACTGTAATGCTGGTCCTCTAATACCATATTTGTTCAGTTTTTCAAGGAGAATGGTGTGATCAATAGTATCGAATGCTTTTTTTAAATCAACAAAAATACTGACACAGTATTGTTTTTGATCGACAGCAGTAGTTATTTGTTCCATTAATTCCATGAGAGCCATTGATGTAGAGTTTTTAGCTCTGAACCCATATTGACTGTTGCTTAGAATATTTTGTTTGTCTATAAATTGATCTAGTCTGTTCACAAAAAGTTTTTCAAGAATTTTAGAAAACTGTGGTAACAAGGATATAGGTCTATAATTGTTGAACACACATTTATCACCATTTTTAAAAAGAGGAACTACCTTAGCTACTTTCATATTATCTGGAAATATTCCTGTTGAAAATGATAAGTTACATATATATGTAAACGGCTCAATAACATGGCTCATTATGTATGAGTATGAGGTAGTTGATGTTGGTATAGAGGCAAAGTGGCATATGCAGTGAGGCACATTTGGCATCCTTAGATAAGGCTAGTCAGAGAATACTGTATATGTATCAGCAGTAGTGTAGATATAAAAGTAGTGTAAATGTAAACAGTAGTAATAAATGTAAAACAGTAGTAATAAATGTAAACCGTATTAATAAATGTAAACAGTGAATGTAAACAGTAGTATGACTATAGGCAGTAATGTAATACAAACATTAGTGCAAATATGAGAAGTAGTGCAAACTGAATGAGCACATGACCGAGAGTTTAGTGAATAACCCGTTTGATGACACAGGGTCCAGTGTTAAAATCTTTGTGTTGAGTGGTAATGTGTGAGAAAGTTTTTTGTGTTAAGGCAGTTCAAATGGGAGGGGAGGCAGAGCAGGCAGAGTGTTTAGCATTCTGACTGCCTGATGAACAGAGCTGTCTCTCAGTCTGCTGGTACGAGCCTGGAGACTCCTCAGTCTCCTCCCTGATGGCAGCAGTCTAAAGCGGCTGTGTAGTGGGTGTGTGATTTATCTGGTTAGGGATTTATGAGCCTTACAGAACTGCTAATTGACGAAAGGTCAAGATGGCAATTTTTGGATGTGCTTATTATTATTTTTTTGTTTTAACAAATCACATGTATAAAAAAGCCTTAAAAGGTCTATTACTGCACTGATTATTGAGTTTTAGCTGCTTTCATCAAACTTTGAAAATAACGTTTTGTACAATCTCATGCAATATTTTTATTTACTTTATGACTCTCGACTTCCTACATCACATTTTAGTTCAACAATTATAAAATTGACTTGAGATGCAGCCATTTTTGTGTTGGCAAATGCCAATTAGCTGTGTAGCCATCTTGAATTGTATTCAGTCAAAGTTAATCAGTTGTTGTTGTACATGATTACGTTCTAAAAATATTAATATCAAGGATGTGATTCATGAAATATTTTGCTAACAGACCGTTAAAGTTGGCTCAAACAGTTAATGCTAAAGTTTTGAGCAAAAATGTGCAACCTGAAGCTCTTAGAGTAAGTGTTGGGAATGAATTACAGCTACTACCACACTCATTTTCAGCTGACGTGTTTTATGTGTTTTAATACATTTGTTCCGTGATTCATGAGTTATTTAGTTAATGACACACTAACAACCACACACACACCTGTCTTTGCCTGTCAGCGGCAGGCAATATTAAAAGAAACAAACTGACAGCTGCAAAGCCTTTTTTAATTGGACAAACTTAGTTTCACATGTCCTGATGCATGCTCGATAATCCAGGTCCTCTGGACGAATTCTTTATTGAAATGTTTTGCCTTTTATCCAAAAGACTCCTTTAGACTCAAGAAGTCTTTTGTTTTTACATAAAAACACATGCATGTGTGTGAACTGAACAGTTTTGGGTTAAAAAGACATCTAGGCCTATATCAGGTTAAGTTTGGCCTGATAGCAAAAGCTTTTTAAACATTTACATCTGATTTTAGATCTGTATTTAGCCACAGTTGGTTTAGAAAATAAAGGTACATCTTATATAATTGCTCCAATTTTATGTAGCTCAAAGTACTATTTACAAGTGACATATTATTTGTTCATATCCTTTTAACAGAACCCCACTTCACCTGTAATATTACTTTAATGCCTGCTTAACACTAGCTCTACCAGTTTTTGTCAAAATGACAATTTTACCTATGCAACCCATGGGATTGTCAAACTGACAAATTGAATTAGCATTTTTAAAGCCATTGGTATGTATATGAGGCCATTCCAATCTGTTGGCGGGGAGGAGGCCTTGGGGCATATTTATATAGTCAGGTAAATCCAGTGGTGGAGAAAATACTCAAACACTGTACTTAAGTAAAAGTGCAAATAAACAGACAAAAATATACTCTAGTAAAAGTAGAAGTACCATATTAATATTTTTACTTAAGTAAAAGTAAATAAGTACTTGCTTTTAAAAATACTTAAAGTATTAAAGTAAAAGTAATTGCTGAATGTATTACCTAATGCAATGGCCTACAATACCATAAAGTGTGTGATATATATATATATATATATATATATATATATATATATATATATATATATATATATATATATATATATATGTATATATATACATATATATATATATATATATATATTATATATATATATATATATGTA
>JBBPBX010067159.1:0-19477 GCA_038048925.1 Garcialebias charrua
ATCCTGCTCCAGCTTCCACTGCCAAAAGACTGTGGGGATGAGGAGGGTTTTTTGATGTTTGTAGAAGCACATCTCAGAGATTCCCTGGATTTTGAACTCATCATGGACCTTAAAAAAAAAAAAAAGTTTTTATCACCTGTATTTTTTGCTGTAAAAAACAAAAATAAATATTTATTATGTCAATTTCAATTTATTCACTCAAGTATTTATGATGATATTCAAACGTTGTGATATTAACAAGGTTTGATCATAACAATCATTTCATGGCTACAGATTATTAATTAAAAAAACAGTGATATTCATTCACCAACTAAAAATTTCATAAATACCTTTGATCCATAACATTTGCACAACAATCAAATGAACAACAGTTCATCAAGAGCTGTTACATTCAACCTGCTAACATTGGCAACATCTAAACATATGTCCACGTCTCAATTTTTTTTGGATGCTGCAGTCTTCCATAACATAGTTTATTTTGATAATATTAAACACTACATTTTTTGCATTGAAATGTAATTACAACACAAACTAGCAACAGCTAAAAATGCCACATCCATATTTATGTCCTGCCACAACTGAGACGCAGCAGCACCCGGACAAAACAAGAACTGTGTCCTACATTCTATTCGGCCACTAAATTAACAAAAAAAGAGAATGACCATTTAATCCCTAACACCACCTCAAATACACGGGCGTGTCACCACCGCATTTATACATAAAAGTAACCAAAATACCTAAAACTAACGACTCACCGTCTCGTGGTGGACACAAAACACATAATAAATTAATCCTGCCGCGTTAATTTGGCTTGAAACAGCGGTGTTCACTGCGGATTTGTCCAAGTAAGCACACAAACAACTAGCCACACAGAGTTAGCACCGAGTTCACCTATGACCCGGAAGATATCAAGATTCTATAGGCAGTCAACAGATTTAATGAAAAGTAACTAAAATGATACGAAAAGGATGAAATTACAAAAATCAAAGGATTTATTTAATACTTTACTTACATATATTCTATTCGGCCATGAAATTAACAAAAACAGAATGATCATTTAATCCCTAACACCACTTTTATATCTCAAATACACGGGCGTCTCGCCACCGCATTTAAACATAAAAAGCAACCAAAATACCTAAAACTAACAACTCACCGTCACGTGCTCGACACAAAACACAAAATAAAATCCTCCGGCAGCGTTAATTTGGCTTGATACAGCGGGGTTATATAAGGATTTATCCAAGAAACCCAGCACACAACCAGCTAGCCACACAGAGTTATGGATTAAAAAGGTGTAAAAGAGTACTCACCTCTGAACGGATTGTATCCTGGTGGTCATCTACTGCACTCTTGTTTCTGAATTAAATGTCGATGCTCACAATGCTAATGCTATGTTTCTATGCTAGGCTACTATCGCTAACCAACTCCCGCGATCTTCAGGGGAGTGGCTATGAGTGAACTACTTTTATACCCACGGATCTTCAGGGGAGTGGCTACGCAAAACAGGATGTGACGAAATTGTGCCAAAATTAATGACTGTGCCAAACGTAAACTAATGGGAAAATCAGGGTGCAATACCACAGTTCAACCCATAGGACTACGAATACTCGTTTTTAGACCAAATATTGCCGATTTTAACTAATACGCACAAATACATGAAAAATAACTCAAAAATAGTGCTCAGAAACTTTTTAAACACATTCTAGGGAGTTTATCAGCTAAAAAAAGTTAAATTTGGGTTTAGTCGCTCTTTAAAAACACAAACATTGTGACGTGGTGCAATATTCAAACCGGATTCCCAAAATGTTGGGACACTAAAAAAATTGTGAATAAAAACTGAATGCAATGATGTGGAGATGGCAAATGTCAATATTTTATTCAGAATAGAACAAATCACAGATCAAAAGTTTAAACTGAGAGAATGTATCATTTTAAGGGAAAAATATGTTGTTTCAAAATTTCATGGTGTCAACAAATCCCAAAAAAGTTGGGACAAGTCCATTTTTACCACTGTGTGTCATCCCCCCTTCTTCTTACAACACTCAACAGACGTCTGGGGACAGAGGAGACCAGTTTCTCAAGTTTAGAAATAGGAATGCTCTACATTCATGTCTAATACAGGCCTCTAACTGTTCAATCGTCTTGGGCCTTCTTTGTTGCACCTTCCTCTTTATGATGCACCAAATGTTCTCTATAGGTGAAAGATCTGGACTGCAGGCTGGACATTTCAGTACCGGATCCTTCTCCTACGTAGCCATGATGTTGTGATTGCTGCAGAATGTGGTCTGGCATTATCTTGTTGAAAAATGCAGGGTCTTCCCTGAAAGAGATGACGTCTAGATGGAGCATATGTTGTTCTAGAACCTGAACATAGTTCTCTGCATTAATGGTGCCTTTCCAGACATGCAAGCTGCCCATGCCACAAGCGCTCATGCAACCCCATACCATCAGTGATGCAGGCTTCTGAACGGAGCGTTGATAACAACTTGGGCTATCCTTGTCCTCTCTGGTCCGGATGACATGGCGTCCCAGTGTTCCATAAAGAACTTCAAATCGTGACTCATCTGACACAGAACAGTCTTCCATTTTGCCACACTCCATTTTAAATGACCCCTGGTCCAGTGCAAACGTCTGAGCTTGTGGAGCTTGTTTAGAAATGGCTTCCTCTTTGCACTGTAGAGTTTCAGATGGCACGGTGGATTGTGTTCACTGACAATGCTTTCTGGAAGTATTCCTGAGCCCATTCTGTTATTTCCTTGACAGTGGCATTCCTGTTTGAGGTGCAGTGACGTTTAAGGGCCCGGAGATCACGAGCATCCAGTAGAGTTTTA
Organism: Garcialebias charrua; assembly: GCA_038048925.1. Lineage (NCBI taxonomy): Eukaryota > Metazoa > Chordata > Actinopteri > Cyprinodontiformes > Rivulidae > Garcialebias > Garcialebias charrua. The sequence continues at coordinate 2,835 of JBBPBX010067159.1, forward strand.
CGGCCTTGACCCTTACGCACAGCGATTGTTCCAGATTCTCTGAATCTTTTGATGATGTTATGCACGGTTGATGATGATAACTTAAAAGTCTTTGCTATTTTACGCTGGGTAACACCATTCTGGTATTGCTGCACTATCTTTCTGTGCAACAATGGTGGAATTGGTGATCCTCTTACCATCTTGGCTTCTGAGAGACACTGACACTCTGAGAAGCTCTTTTTATACCAATCATGTTGTCAATTGACCTAATTAGTGTTAATTGGTCTTCCAGCTGTTCGTTATATGCTCAATTTCCTTTTTCCAGCCACTTATTGCTACTTGTCCCAACTTTTTTGGGATTTGTTGACACTGTGAAATTTTGAATCAACATATTTTTCCTTTAAAATGTTACATTTACTCAGATTAAACTTTTGATCTGTCATCTATGTTCTATTACGAATAAAATATTGACATTTGCCATCTCCATATCATTGCATTCAGTTTTTATTCACAATTTGTTTAATGTCCCAACTTTTTTGGAATCCGGTTTGTAGGACTAAAATAAAACACGTTTTGTGTTAGCAGAAGTTAATTGTAACTTTGAAACTTATCCAACATTAATAAAATTTACCTCAAGTTGCCTTTTTGGACATGCATTTGTACAAATTGTACTTGCCTGTAGAGAGGAGATTATTACAGCCTCATATAAAATCAATAATGATGATGATATCGGGACGGTATCTGTATCGGACAATATACAGATTTAGGTATCGGGTTCAGATCGGAAGGTAAAAAAATGTGGATCGGTGCATCCCTAATAATAATACTAAAATACTGTACTGTAACATTTTAAATAAACAATCCATGCTAGATGGATTGTTTATTTAAAATCAGAATAAGCTTCATTATCATTGCAATGAGATACAATGGCCCTCATGCACGAAAATGTTCGTATTTTTATCCTAGATTTCTCCTACTTTTGTTCGTACGGAGCGTTCGTACGAACATGCCACGTCAGATCCAACAAAGTCTTCTATCCACAGGAAACGTGTGTAAATGGGTTGCGTAAATATGATGAATCCCACCTGTTCTATCAACCTGCGCGTGCTCGCGTAGAGGTCATTTACATAATTCCCACCCCTCAAAACACCATATAAGGCCACGTTTCCTGCCTTCTGACAGCAGGAAGTGTCCATTCATTCAAAATCAAGAAGTAAGAGGAACTTCACGCGTTCGGAGATCTGCTCTCAGTGGCGCTGTGGCTACCCCCCCCCACCCCCCCGCAAGTGTCGGATGGTCAAATATCTTTAATTTTACTGTGTTACATTATAGTTTCACTTATTCAGAAGAGTGGCACCGCTACCCCCCACCCCCCCGCAAGTGTCGGATGTGTTTTTCAACAGAAGCATTTTAAATTGTCTCGAAACTACAGTTAACATCATATTAATATTGTAGTGCATATGTTGTGTGTCCCGTGGGTCGTACAGTATCAGAAATCAAGAATAAATGGTTTGATCTGAAAATGGCTTCAAACAAACATCTCGCCGCAGCACGGACAGGAGGTGGTCAGGAGATGGTGGACAATAAATGCCACGCTGCGCAAGATGCCAACATGTTTTGCGGCGCACGGAGCTGAGGGCGAGGTGATGGAGGCGGAGGAGGGGGGAAGAGGGGGCAGAAGCGCAGGTTCCACTCGGCTCGGAACGGATCGGTACTTTGGGCACTTCTTTTTTATGTGTGAGAGGGAGATGGACGCACGGCGGAGCGCGCGCTCAGCAGCTTCTCTCATGCGCGCTCCTCCTGGTCATCGCGCAGCCACATTCTGCAGGTTATATTTCGAATCAGATATAATAATCTATTGCTCCGATGGTGTTTGGCACAAGATCAGTCTTAATCCGTACTTGTTCTGCGGCGGTGTATGGGGATTTTATGTACCTGGGTGTTAATATGAGGAGCGGCTTTGATGACCAAGGGGAGCGCACGACTCACCTGCGCGACACACCAGACAAATTAAACTTAAAATTATAATTCTAATTCAAACAGAACCTATTGTCAAAAACAATTGTGGTGCGTGACTTTTTTAAACTCAAAATATTTTCTAAATAACGAAATATGAAGTTATTAGTGGAGAAATCCCGTCTGGATGACAGCAGACTGACGCTCCTAAAATATACGACAGGTCCGGACCACTCGTAAATTTTGTTCGTATCTGAGAAAAATCCTAGGATACGAAAACATTGTTGGATGCCACAAATGATCCTAAATCACTCGTACGAACAGTATAAGAACAAATCTGTGCGTACGAACGGTTCGTGCATGAGGGCCAATGAGAACATGTTACAGTATTATTTAAAGAGGGAGATTGGGAGTAACAGGTGATGAGTGAGTGTGATTGCAGCCTGACACATGACATGACAAAGTTTACTGAACTTGAACTTGGACTACTGTATCCCTACGTCGCGGTTTGTCACTTATTGCGGGTGGGCGTGGTCCCAAATACACGATAAACGAAGGACTACTGTATCTGAAAAAAATCAAAACTTTGCCAAAATAAATAAATTAAATAAAACAGCTGAAAAATAGCTAAACAACCAGAAAGAAGCTTAAGTTACCAGATGGAAGTGGAGATATCAGATTTTTGCTTAATTCGGCTGAAAAAATTTAAACAAGTGCAAAAAAATGTGGAATTACCCCAAAAAAGCTAAAATGAGCATAAAACAGTAGCCTGGTTAAAACCAGACCCTTGTCCTTCACTTCGCTTCGTACCAGGGTCTGGGACTTCTCCCATAGACAACCATTTCTCCGGTAGATTTTTGACCAGACCAATCAGAGAACAGAAGGCGGAGTTTTGAACGACGTCGACTGACGTCGTCAGTTAAAATGGCTGCCGCCACGAAGGAATTTTCATGAAAACAAGGTAAAAAACTATTATTTCTTTGCTGAGAAAAAATATATTTCTTAGCTGACGTTATATCAGAAGTGTTCCTGAGCTTAACAGTTCCTAAATCAATTCACGAAATGGTCAAATCTGCTGGATTTAAATTGTTTCGGTTTGACATTTTCCAAACAGCCTCGGGTGCGCTACGAAAATAAATTATAAAAAATCGAATTTTATCTCAAATGTTTCATCTAGGCCAACAGTCAGTAAATTAGAGCCATATAATTACACACTGGTAGCAGAAAAAATATCCACCGAGTGGTTTCTGAGCTATTTATCTGAATAGCCTGGACCTCGCCAGGCTAAACTAACAAAACTCCGCCTTCTGTTCTCTGATTGGTCCATTCAAAAATCTACCGGAGAAATCCTTGTCTATGGGAGAAGTCCCAGACCCTAGTACAAAGCGAAGTGAAGGACAATGGTCTGGTTTTAACCAAGCGAAGTGAAGGACAATGGTCTGGTTTTAACCAGGCTAATAAAACAGCTAAATTGTAACTGAAAGAGCAGAAAAAATTAAAACTAGCTAAAAAAAAAAGTTGAAAGGAGCATAGCATGCTGAAATTAGCTGAAAGAAGTTAGAAGAAGCACAATTATGTTGTAGTTAGCAGAAAGAATCTAAAAGGAGCACAAAACAGCTGGGGGGGGGGAAACAGCTGAAATAAGCTGAAAAAAAAAATTTGCACAAGGAAGCTGAAAGAAGCTGAAAAAGAATACAATGTGAAAGGAGCAGTAAAATATTGTAAATACAAAAGATTTAAAGGATGTAAAATGAGCTCAATTCATTTTCTATGAGGGGAAAATGACAGAAAAGGCTAAATATTTCAAAAAGCTAAAGTTGCACCAACACCAAAAGTCAGAGCAGGATTGTCCTGAAACAGCTGAACGTTTTGATATGATTTGTTGAAACAGGTTGAAAACTGCTGAAAGAGAAAGACGCTGAAGATCGTACAGAAGAAAAATGGATGTCAGCTGTGTGAATGCTTCACAAGCGTTCCCACAGTTCCATGAGTACAGTCAGAGTTCTGTTGGACAGAACCGCTACACTCCAGTGAAGACATAGTGTTCTGAAAATGTGGGCGGAGTTTCAGTTTGAACCCACCCTGCAGCATTCCTCTTTTACTACACCTTTACTTCATCGTTATTCATATTTTCCAACGGACTCCACCGTTTGTTCCAGATCACTCGAACACTGACAGAACCCAGCAGAGAGGCTCGCTGGGACCAGTCCAGTCTGTGAAGCCCTCCAGTCCAGAATCACTGACCACCGTTCCACAGGACGCAAAGAGCTGCAGCTCAGTGGGATTCACCCCGACACCCCGCCACAGAGACAGAATGAAATGTTCCTGCAGCCAGTGAACACCCAGTCAGGACCAGACTTGTCCTGCTGCTGCGCACCTGTTTCACTTCCAGGTCACGTCAATCACATTGACGCTGTTCAGACCAAAGAAGTTTCAGTCTGTCCAGGAGGACAACCAGATCTCTCCTCCAGGCTGTCTGGTGGACAACCAAGTGAAATACACATGGATCAAGTTCTCCATCCTCCATCCATTTCTGACATTTTGAACATGTGAAAAAAAGAAGTGGGGATTGTGTTTTGTTGTGATCTTTTAAAAGCCATCCAATCTAATCTAGTGGATCATTCTCCTTAATGACCAAGTACAACATTGTTGTCTCTTTTGTTTAACTGGTTCTCTTTATCTACTTTTAGGACTTGTGTGAAAATCTGATGATTCTTGAGGTCAGAAATATGAAATATAGAAAATTATAAAGAGTTCACAAACTTCCGAGCACCACTTGATGCATGCGTGATTGTGGAGGGGTGAAGGTCAATTTGTCTGAAAATGTTGCTGTCCTCAAAGACTGGATCCTGAGTAGGGATTCGAGTTCTTCCATCTTGTTGTTCAGGGAGCAGTTTCCCATAATGGACAGAAGAGCTGATCTAAAAGTATCCCTCCATTCTGCTTTCTTTCAACATCAGCCCTCGATCCTCAGTGTTGAGATGTTTCTCTGGTACATGACATGTCTTGTACAGGTAGTCCCCGACTTACGAGCGAGTTCAGTTCCTCCGAGGCGCTCGTAAAGCGAAAATTCGTAACTTGGAACGGCCGCCACGTGTCTCGTAAGTCCGGAATTTCGCTCGTAAGTTGGAACGGTTTTGCTAGCGCGACTACAAACACTCGTTTTTCATCGAAAAACTGCTTACGAGTGCATAAAAATGATCGGAAACGTGTGTCCACATGTTTAGCTAACGAACTGTGGTGAAAAAACACAGAAAAACTCGGTATTTTTTGCGTTTTTTCCAAAAATTCGCCAGCTCGTAAGTCCGGAACCTCGTAGGTCAGAGCGCTCGTAAGTCGGGGACTACCTGTACTGGTAATCCTACCAAATGATGAGCTCCAGCAGCTATTTTCAGAGGGTTCATACGACGAGGGTCCCGACGACGTCTCGGAGGGTCCATACGACGTGGGTGTACCGGCCGACGACGTGGACGTCTCATCGCCCGACGACGGGGGTCCTGGCAATGACGTGGGTGTACCGGCCGACGACGTGGGTGTACCGGCCGACGACGTGGGTGTACCGGCCGACGATGTGGGTGTACCAGCCGGCGACAAAAGTGTACCGGCCGACGAAGTGTGGTTGCCAGCCGGCAATGTCAGTGTGCCGGCCGCCATCATCTTGGTTCCTGCCGACTCCGTTCCTGACCATGTGTTTTTGGTTCCTGCCGTTGCTGGACGATACTCTGGTCGCCCGCCTGACATGGCGTAGCACGATGGACGGCCGCCCGGTCGCCCGCCTGACGTGACGCCGCACGATGGACGGCCTCCTGGGCGTCCCCCGGATCTGGCTGATGGTGATGGGCGACCTCCTGGGCGCCCCCCGGATCTGGCTGATGTTGGCCCGCCGTCCTGCCTGTTGCCTCCCTCCGCCCGCCCTTGTTCTTGTGGGGTCCGTCTTGGGGGTGTCAGGTGCCACCCTTGAGGGAGGGGGTTATGTCAGGCTCTGTCCCTGTCTGTTTCTTTATGTTAATTTGTGTATGTTATTTTGTGTTCCCCTCCTGTCATACTTTGTTGTTCTGAGCTTTGTGATTACTGGTTTCTGTGTATCTCANCTCTGTCCCTGTCTGTTTCTTTATGTTAATTTGTGTATCTTATTTTGTGTTCCCCTCCTGTCATACTTTGTTATTCTGAGCTTTGTGATTACTGGTTTCTGTGTATCTCAAGGCTGAGTTAGACTCGCGCTTTGGTCCGCAGGCTGGAGCGCGCGCGCTGCGCGTGCACTGTGCCGTGCGGCAAAATGCATTTACAGTGTCGCCTCGGTGTTTATAGTTGTCGCACGGCGGCGCATGGCAAAGTGCTGTTCTTTTACGGACCAGCAGAGGCAGTACCCTCTAAAACCTGTGCATATGTTGCAAGAAAGGTGTAGAAGAAGAAATCTACCGTAGAAGAAGAACTGTTTGACGTCACACAACAAAAACAAATAGCTTTCTGCTCGCGTGCTGAACTGTTGTCTTTATTTGCGGTTTTAATGCATGGAGTCAGCGGAGGAGAAAGCGATCACGTGACTTTTGGCGAAAAAACAAAAGAAAAGTCCGACTCCAGATCAGGAATGAAGGATAATTTAATACATTTTGTGTCACAAAACATTCCTCCATGCGTCGCGACTCCGTCTCCACGACCACAGCGGCGCAAACAGCTGCAGGCTCCGGCGTGAAGAGGGTGAAGGCTGTCGGTGAGGACCTGTCAATCAAATCGTAGCGCCCACCGCGCGCGCGCAGGGCTTGCGGAGTTTCAAAAATTCAGAGGTGCACGGCACGCGCTAATCCCCTGCGCGGGGCCAACGCGCAGGGGCGGGGACTGTGAAATTGCGTCACTTTTGGAGCGTGCACCCTCGCGCGCTGCGCGACGCGTCAAGTATGAATCTAGCTTTATTCAGTCTCTGTCATTTCCCACTCCTCAGTCTGTCTCTCTGTGCTCAGGCCTTCAGCCTTACTCATTCACAGCTGATCCTCATTCTAATCACCCCAGGTGCTCCTCACTGTCTCGTTTGTGTCAGTATTTAAACTCTGTGTGTTCACTCCTTGAGCACCGGGGCTTTGTCTTTCCACAGTGTATGATCTGCTCATCTCCCCTCCTCTCAGTAAGTGTTTTTTGTTCCATCAGCATTATTATTTTTGTTAAATAAATCATTGTTCATTTTACATTCGTGAGCCAGTCTGTTTTTCTGCATGTGGGTTCAGACATTAAACAGCAGATCATGACAACTAGGGATGCACCGATCCACATTTCTTACTTCCGATCCGATACTGATACTTAAATCTGGGTATCGGCCGATACCAATACTTTCCCAATCCGATACCCTTCAGGTATATAAGGCTGTAATAATGAATTTTTTGAACTGATACTATTCTGTGACTACTGTCATAACATTGTGTGAGTTAAACCCAATGAAGACACTCTGGGCCTCACAACAGGAAACACCCAAACTTTAACAGCACACAAGAGGCAGGTGTATATCACAGATGTCCTTCTCACTGATGGTGCAGCTGGAAAACAAAAAAACGCTAAGCATTATGGGAAAGACAACACAGTCCACTCCCCTCGGAAGCCGATACTGGATCAGATAGGCCCCATCCTTAATTATTACTTCTACTTTACTTACTAAACTGCCACTCTTTTATCGATACTGATACACAGTTATAAAGACGTTAATAACATTCATAAAAGGAGACCTTCAAAGTGAGCTGCATGGCTGCCACTTCACCAGTGCCAAGGCAACAGAGTCCAGGTAGAGGTTGAAACTCCAGGTGGAAACTGAGCAAAGTGGACTTAGTAAAAATAAGATCCAATGTGTTGAGTTTGACCCAAAGCTAATGAAAGTAACAAATTTACTGAACTCAATTGCACATGATGACATCACTGATTACGCTACTAGAACTTCAAACTCGGTGCATTTTTTGAATACACAATTTACGATACTCAGTAAATTGCTTTTTTTTAAATCAGCTTTTATTGTGGTATCACTCGTTACACAGTACAGCCATGTACTGAAGTTGTTTCAAGAAAGAATACGCTAAAATACAGACAATATTAAGAATCCCTGTTAAGAGCCAACTTTGAATATTTAAAGTTCTCCATCCATCCATCAATCTTTACCCGATTCTTCCTTTTTGGGTCACGGGGGTCGCTGGTGTCCATATCCAGTGATCCCTGTGCGAGAGGCAGGGGACACACGGACAGGTGACATCACAGGGACACATCGAGATAATTCACTCTATCACACACCTAGAGACAATTTAGAGTCACCAATCAGTCTAACACGCATGTTTTTGGTCTGTGGGAGGAAACTGGAGTACCTGGAGAAAACCCATGCATGGAGAAGACAAGATAGAACTTTATTAATCCTGCAGGAAATTGTAAAAAAAAAAAAAAAAGACGCAAACCACCCAGAAAGATCCCTGGCCAGGATTTGAACCGGCAACCTTCTCCCTGAGAGGCAACAGCTCTACCCACTGAGCCACCACCCTTCTTCTGAATTCCCATAAAGTTTCCAACTTAGGAAGATGCCCATAACCTCTGGTCACTCATACCAACTTTTGGTTGCCCTTTTGCAAGGCTAACAGCTCCCACTGGTTTTACTGGGTTCCCATGACAGATAGTGTTTCTGTACATTAAGCCCATTTGTTCTGTAGAGCATTTATCAGGTCACTTGGATCATCATGATCTCTGTTGCGGTTCAAAGGTACCGTACTTTCCGGCGTATAAGTCGCTATTTTTTTTTAAACTAATTTGCATGTCCTGCGGCTTATACGCCGAAGCGTCATATTTATGGATTTTTCCCATATTTTTAGACCCATTTTTGACTCTGATATGACCGTTTTTCATTTTGGAAAAAAAATGGTGCAGTACCACTTTTGTCCGCTAGGAGGACACTTCCAGAGAGTACACCGACCGTTTCTAGCTCATGTGTCCGAAAAAAGCCTCCTCTGCTCGTACTGCTCTGTCACTGCCTGGCCTCCTGCTCTGGAGGTAGCTACTATTAGCTGTGATGTTAGCTGTTTTTTTAGCAGGATAAATAAATAAATAAATATCACATTTTTGTCATCTGTGTATGTTTCCCATACTTGACAGACGAAATTGGTCTCTGCATTTAACCCAACCACCACCAGGTGGTGCAGTGAGCAGCCGTGGTCAGCGCCCGGGGAGCTGGGGAAAATAGGTGTGCACTCATAGACACCCCAAGGTGTGCCGTGGCCGGGGTTCGAACCTGGGTCCTTCGGATCCCAAGTCTGATTCCCTAGCCACTACACCATCTTACCACACTGCGGATTTTCTTGAAACTTACAGATTCAAGATTCAAGATTCAAGTTCCTTTATTATCCCCGAGGGGCAATTAGATTTGCAGTCAATAGGAGTGCACAGTTTCATACATACATATGCACTTACACACACATACACATATAAACACAAGACAATAAAACATTAAAATAACAGTATTAAAATTAGTGTGCATTAAGAAACCTGATTGCTACTGGGATAAATGAGTTTTTAAATCTGTTCGTTCTACATTTGGGTTGTAGAAACCTGCGTCCAGATGGAAGCAACCTGAACTCGTCATGGAGTGGGTGATCAGGGTTTGCCAGAATCTGCCTGGCCTTGTTCACTGACCTCACCTTGTGTAGGTCTGCGAGGTTCCTTAGGTCTATGCCAGCAGTTTTGCTGCACATCCTGACAATCCCCGAGAGTTTGCTTTTGTTCTTACAGGTCAAAAGTCCAAACCAACAGATGAAGGAAAAGGTTAAAATAGACTCAATAAAACATGAATAAAACATTCTCATAAAAGTTGAATCAACATTAAAACCACAAAGCTTCCGATAAAAATACATCCTCTGGTGGGCCTTTTTGCAAAGTGCATTCACGTGAAGGTCAAAGGTCAATTTATCATCGAAAACAGTTCCCAGGTATTTATATTGTTGCACTACCTCCACAGCTTCACCGTCAATGACCACGGGAGCTGTTACTGAAGAATTTTTCCTGAAATCGATTATCATCTCCTTTGTTTTAGAAACATTTAGTTTTAAAAAGGAAGACTCACACCATGCTGTGAAGTCCCCAATCACAGGCCCGGGGTCTGGATCATCACTGCTCAGAAGGGACAGGATGACAGAGTCATCAGCAAACTTGACAATGTGACGCTGAGGGAAATGGCTGCGACAATCGTTTGTGTATAAAATAAATAAAAGAGGCGAAAGAACACAGCCCTGAGGGGAACCAGTAGAGGACAAAAGGACATCAGAGAGGACCCCATTAACTCTCACCCTCTGAGACCGAGCAGTTAAAAAGTCCACAAGCCAACATATGAGGCTGAAGTCAAGACCGTACAGACTTTGTAATTTCTCTGCTAAAATGTGGGGCTGGATACAGTTAAAAGCAGATGAAAAGTCGATAAAAAGCAATCTTACAAATGTTTTTGCACCTTCAAGGTGTCCTAAAACCTTATTTAAAAGAGTTCCTGTTGCGTCCTCCACCCCTCTATGTGAACGATAAGCAAATTGAAGTGGGTCCAAATGATCTTCAACTTTTGACAAGAGGGTCTTGTGAACCAGTTTTTCAAATGACTTCATGACTAAAGAAGTCAGGGCAACAGGCCTGAAATCGTTCAGGGAATGAGCAGTCTTGGATTTTGGGATCGGAACAATGACAGAGTCTTTCCAGAGCTGTGGGACCGTACAGGTTTGAAGAGACATGTTAAAAAGAAAACAGAAGATGTCTGCAAGCTGCAGGGCACAGTTCTTAAGAATACGACCCCCTATACCATCAGGACCCGGACTTTTCCTTTCTTTAGTCTTTAAAAACATGTTAACTACACTTTCAATATCAATAGTCATTGTTGCACCTGACGAGCGTAATTATATGGTGGTCATTTACAACTGACTAGCTTTATGAGATGTTTGAGGTTAAAAAAAAGGATATTTTATTAGCGGTTAGCTACCGTAAGCAGATACAGCTACCGTAAGCAGATACGTAGTCCCCGACTTACGAGCGCTCTGACCTACGAGGTTCCGGACTTACGAGCTGGCGAATTTTTGGAAAAAACGCAAAAAATACCGAGTTTTTCTGTGTTTTTTCACCACAGTTCGTTAGCTAAACATGTGGACACACGTTTCCGATCATTTTTATGCACTCGTAAGCAGTTTTTCGATGAAAAACGAGTGTTTGTAGTCGCGCTAGCAAAACCGTTCCAACTTACGAGCGAAATTCCGGACTTACGAGACACGTGGCGGCCGTTCCGAATTACGAGATTTCCATGTTACGAGCAACTCGTTGTAACGGAACTCGCTCGTAAGTCGGGGACTACCTGTACTGTACCTATTATTTAGATATATAGCTCATAAACCACTCGGCGGGTATTTTTTCTGCTTACAGAGTGTAATTATATGGGGTTAATGTACAAACTGTTGCTCTGTATAAGACATTTGAGATAAAATTCAATTTTTTATTCGGGTTTTTAGAGACGGAATTGTCTCGTTGGCTTCGGTTTTATTTCCGTTTATAGTCATAAACCACTCGACGGATATTTTTTAGGCTTACAGAGTGAACGGTTAAGCTCAGGAACCCTTGTGCTATAATGTCAACTAAGAAATATATTTTTTCTCAGCAAAGAAATAATTGTTTTTACCGTGTTAATCTTGTAAAGTCCTTCCGTGCTGGCTCGCTTCTGTGGCCGCCATTTTCAGCAGGGCAAATGAGGCGCTGACGCGTCGCGTAGCGGTGATGCATAATAGATGTGACTTATAGGGCAAAGCTGTGTATTTATGGATTTTTTCAAATTATTCCCAATAATTGGACAAAGCGGCTTATACACAGAAGCGACTTTTACCCCGAAAAGTACGGTACTTGATGGGGTTTAGATCAGAGAAGTTCTTCTGTACCCTCCTCCCTCATCAAACCCTGTCTATCTGATGGTCTGCTTGGATTCTGGACGAGGAAAAAGTCTTTGTACCGGTACAAAGACTTAGATTTTTCTACCTGGATTATTGAGCATGCATCAGGGTATTTGTACACAGTGTTAAAAATAAAGGTTGAATGAAAAAAAAGTGTTGCCACTAAGTTGGAAACATGATCAAGACTAACCATCAGTGGAGATCCAGTTCAAACCCAGACTGAACCACACCTCAGTTCTGAAATGTTCAGTCCAAATGATGGATTATCTATAAATGATAGTTAACAAAAGAAAAATAACCCACACATGAGCAGAATGGGTCCAATCAGAACTTGATAACAGGAACCAAGAAGAAGTATGATTGTAAAAAGTTGAAGAAAACTCCGAATAAACCGCCGGGTCCAACATGTCTGATAATGAAACATGTTGTCTAAATACTGTTTCAGTCCGGTTCTCTGTAGCCGTTTTCGCATTGGCCAGCCCTCAATGGCCCGGGCCACCCCTGGGTGGCTCTGGGCCACCCACGTTCATTACGCATTTGCCGCAGAGCCGCCTTGAAGTGGGTGGGCAGTTCTCTGGAAGTGGGTGGGGTGCTCTCTTCACGTGGGTGGAGTGTTCGTGTTTTAAGAGAGGAGACTCCGCAAAAAAAAAATTGTTAGCTGGATATATATATATTAGTGTTTCTGAGTTTAATTTTTGTTAATAACTGATCACAAATCAGCTTATGTTACAACGTAAATAACACGAAGCGCACACCCATTTCCGCCTTTCAGCGCGACCTGAATGTCATTAAACAATAACTAATATTGTCTAACTGTTGCGCGCAGCCAGGGTTTTAAAATATAACTAATAATCTCTAACTTCTACGTGCAGCTAAAATGTTAAGAGGAGTGATTCCTATATGGGTAAGGTGGACACCTGAAAATCCAGTCCGCTGTATAGCTCAAAGCGTTAATGCACTGTCGTTTTGACCCGGCGAAGCGGGTTCGCTTCCCGCCTGGGACAAAGTTATTTTTTTTTTTTTTATTGGAGTAAATAAAAAGGAGTTTGTTAACCAAACAAACTCCTTTTTATTTAAAAGAAAATGTGAATAAAAAAAAAAAGTAAAATAACTTTGTACCAGGCGGGAAGCGAACCCGCTTCGCCGGGTCAAAACGACAGTGCACTAACGCTTTGAGCTATACAGCGGACTGGATTTTCAGGTGTCCACCTTACTCATATAGGAATCACTCCTCTTAACATTTTAGCTGCACGTAAAAGTTAGAGATTATTCGTTATATTTTAAAACCCTGGCTGCGCGCAACAGTTAGACAATATTAGTTATTGTTTAACAGGGGCGTAACTTTAGGTCTAACATTGGGGGGGTTGTGATTAACAATAAACACGAAAAAATTGTACACTATACGCTTCAGTGTTTAATACGCGTCATCTCTTCTTCTTCTTCTTCTTCGATGGTGTTTACTGGCAGTTTACAAACTCAGTGTATTACCGCCATCAACCGGACGGAGATGTAATTCAAGAGTCTACTTTCAACAAAAAATAAATAAATAAATTAATAAAAATAAAATTAAATCCTTTCAGCTAATTTTGTAACTTTCAAATATTTAACAAGTGCTTTAGTTATAACCTGTGACTGATTTTTCTTCAATAAAGTAACCATTGTCACCGAACTCCCCATTACCCTTTCCAGTGCCTTCCTCTCTTTATTATATTTCTTACAATAAATCAACACATGTTCCACTCCTTCCAGTACCCCACAATTAGAGCAGTCACCTGATGGATGTTTTCCTATTATCTTTAGACCACTATTTAATGTAGTGTGCCCAATCCTCAACCTGTTAATCCATACTTCCTCTCTCCTAGTCATTAAACTACTATCGTCACTTAGGAGTACCTCCTTCTGTATGTTATGTAAATGTCTTCCTCTTTCCTCTAAATCCCACCTCTCCTGCCACATATCATTTATTTTATCTTTAACAATTATTTTTATTTCTGCTTTACTTAATGGGACATCATATTCAATTTCTCTTGCTGTATACGCGTCATCTCCACGCGACGCGTCAGCTTTGTCCTGATCAAGATGGCGGCGACAGGACCCAGCTAGTACGAAGAACTTCACAAAGAAACACGGTAAAAACAATTATTTCTTTGCGAGAAAAAATATATTACTAAGCTGACTTTATAGAAGACGTGTTCTTGAGTTTAACGAAATGTTCAAATCGGCTGGATTTAAAAAAAAAAGTTCGCTGATTTTTATGCAGGCGCCAGGCGGGTCAAACCGGACGCTTTCTTTCTTTAAATTTAGCTAAATAAACGCTTAAAAATATACAGTATTTCTTCGCTGACTTATGGGTGATAGTAGACATACTCCTGAGTTTGACGAAATGTTCAAATCAGCTGGATTAAAAAAAAAAAGTTCGCTGATTTTTATGCAGGCGCCAGGCGGGTCAAACCGGAGCTTTGTTTCTTTAAATTTAGTTAAATAAACGCTTAAAAAATATATTTCTTACCTCACTACAGCAGACGGGCTCCTGAGCTGAACCAAATGTGAAATCAGCTGGATTTAAAAATCCGCGGTGTGGTTTATGAGTGGTATCTTGCAAACAAAAACAGCGAACCTCACAGCTAATAGCAGCTACATCCATAGCAAGGGGCAGGCAGCGACAGAGTCAGTCAGACCAAAGGAGGCCTTTTTCGGACACATGCATGTAGAAACTTCTGGGCAACTTCATGAGCAGCTCCGTGACTCACGTGACTTCCTGTAGCCGGTGAGATGGGTGATACCAAATTATTTGCAGGGGAGGGGGTCAGTCCTCAGGGAGTTTGTTAAAAACATGCAGCAATTTTACTAAAAAATTTGAATGAATAAAGAAAATCAATTATTGATGTAAGATATGTATAATGACGAAATGATGTCATTTTATTGGGGGGGTTGAAATGACCGGATCAAATTATTGTGGGGGTCAAAACCCCCACAACCCCCGTGTAAATTACGCCTATGTTGTTTAATGACATTCAGGTCGCGCTGAAAGGCGGAAATGGGTGCGCGCTTCGTTGTTATTTACGTTGTAACATAAGCTGATTTGTGATCAGTTATTAACAAAAATTTAACTCAGAAAAACTAATTCAGCTAACAATTGTTTTAGGGGTTTCTGTAGTTAAATTTGAATGAAATTCAACCCTCGCGCTGAGGTTGTTTGAATGAGTCCCGCCCCTGCTGCAAACAACGAATCAAATGTGAGCAGTACATGACGTCAAACTGGGTCCGTGGGGCCGGGCCCGATAGAACCACGGTGGACATGGTTCCAGAACAACGGTGGATCCCGGGCGGAAAAGGTAAATGCGAATACGCCAAACCCGGGTTAGAAGCGGGGAGAGCCGGGGAGGGCTGGCCAATGCGTAAACGGCTTATGAACTCTCACAGAACCCCAGCAGGTCCATTCAGAACCTCTGAATGGACCTGCTGGGGTTCTGAATGGACCTGCTGGGGTTCTGTGCCTGCATTGAAGAATCTCATGAACACACTTGATTCATTCAGACACACTGAAGTTACTTTAAACTCTCTTTTTTATTTGATTTTTTCAAAATCAACCCATGTGGGCCGAACTGAGTTCATCCTGATTTGGCCCATGGGCCTCCAGTTGAAAAACCCGGTTCTAGACCCATTTGGACAAAAACGTCAAATGACAGCTGGTGCCACTCTCTCTTCCAAAACCCTGAAGCTGCAGACTTCAGGGAGGAAGTGAAACCTGAGCTCACAGAACAGACCCAGTTCAGAACCACATGTTTGTCAGAACCTAAACAACCCATAAAGCCCAGTCAGAACAGACCCAGTTCTATCAGAACCACATGTTTGTCAGAACCTAAACAACCCATAAAGCCCAGTTAGAACAGCAGCTTCCAGTGCTTCAGAACCAGTCTGGACCCTGGGCTCTGCTCCATCACAGCACTCACCTCTCCGGGTGGTCTGCCGGACAGCGCGGGCGGCTCCTCGTCGCTGGAGAAGCCGTCTGTGAGCTGCGGCGCGCGGTGCTGGTTCTTCTGGACCGTCACGTGCTTCAGGTTCTTCTGGACCGTCACGTGCTTCAGGTTGTTCTGGACCGTCACGTGCTTCAGGTACAGCTGCACGAGCACGTGTTTGTTGGGGGTTCCGCTCGGCAGCTCCACGCTGTGGGCCACCAGCTCGGACTTGAGCTGTTCTTTAGTGAGCACGGACGGGTCTTCCAGGTACTCCGGCATGTCGGCAGCAGGTGGAGGCTCACAAAGCCCCGACAGGACCAGGCGTGAGGGGGCGGAGTCAGAGTCAAAGGTGGGCGGGGAATGGGCGGAGTCAGTCTGAACAGGGAGGAGGTGGGTGGGGAATGGGCGGAGTCAGTCTGAACAGGGAGGAGGTGGGCGGGGACCGGTTGAAGCCGGCTAGCGCCCCCTACCGGATTGAATCTGCTTCAGCAGTTAGAAGTGGCGGGAAAATGCTACAAATAAAAATAAAAATAACTACCGTATAGGCCTAAGAACTTCTATAGTATAATGATGATAAAACGTACATGTATCACTTACATTTATGATTGTTTTTGATAAAACCCAGGGTTAGGCCTGCTTCAAACAGACCAGGTTCCTGTTTGTTGCTGAGATGACCAGAATGGATGGAGAGATAAAGTTTCAAAACAGGAGATCGATTGAATCCACATAACTCCTTCCAGTGTGATAGGAGGCACATTTAACCTTTACGTGCGTGTGTGTGTGTGTGTGTGTGTGTGTGTGTGTGTGTGTGTGTGTGTGTGTATGT
>JBBPBX010067160.1:0-19477 GCA_038048925.1 Garcialebias charrua
TAATAAATATTTCCTACAATACCAACAAATTAAGTCAATTGTAAAAAAGAAATTTAAGCTTAATAAAACATTGTTGGAAACACCAACATGTGTGTTAGAGTTTATTAATTTTCAACCACCCAAATTATTATCTAAAATATACAAAAAATTGTCTAGGATCGATGACTCGATAGCACTACCTGTTGAAAAATGGGAGTCAGATTTATCAATCAACTTTGAACAAAAAATTTGGTCTCAAGTATGTTCAAATACTTTTAAATTGACTAGAATCTCCAATTTACAATTAATACAATATAAGGTTCTCTATAGAGTACATTATACAGGGGAGCGAATGTTTAAGATGGGCTTTATACCATCTAACAAGTGCTCACAGTGCATAAGTAATACACCTGATGATTATATTCACGCGCTCTGGTTCTGTCCACCCGTTCAGAGGTTCTGGGTACAGGTATGTGAAGACTTGTCTAAATGTTTGAAAATTAATATCCCACTCTCTCCATCTGTTTGCTTATTGGGTATCTTTGAAGATGTTATACTAGAAAAAAATACATCCTATATGCTTTTCACTGCCTTATGCATCGCAAAGAAAACCATACTCGTAAATTGGAAAAATAAAAATAATCTTAGCATTAATCAGTATAAAAATCTTCTGTTAGATCATATTAGTCTTGAAACAGCATCTGCCGACACATTGGATCAACCTATTTGGCATTCTTTGATCGGCTCCGTTACGTAGTGAGGGTGGGGGGTCTGGGATGTGGCCTTGTGGGGCATTGGGACTGGAGGGGGGGGAGGTTGGGGTTTGGGGCGCCGGGGGGTTAGGGCTGCTTGGGCGGGGAGGACCTTGTCTTCGACCTGGGGAGGACCGGGGGGGTTCTGGGGGATATCTGCTAGGGGCGGCATGCGGGCCCTCGGGTGGTCGGTGGCGGCGGTCATGGGTCGCCGGTCGGTGACCCGGCTGTGCTGGGGTGGTTTCGGGGTGGGTGCCGGGGGCTTGGGACTCTGGGGGCGTGTCGTCCCCGGGCTTGGGCCTGGTGGGGGTCGGGGGTCTTGGGCTCTGGCGGGCGGGTCGCCGGGCTATGGGCTGGCTGGCGCTCTGGTGCCCGGCTCTGGCCGGGGGCTCTCGGCTCGCTGGTGGGTTGGGGTTCATATGCTGGGGGGTGGGTGTCTGGGGGCGTGACTGGTGGCCAATGGGAGGGGGCGGGCAAACCCAGCCTGGGTGTCTAATGTGTTATGTGTTCTGAAAGTTGTTAATATGAAGGGTGGGTATAGTATTTCTTCTGGGGTGGGGATTAAGTGGATGTCCTGGATGATGGTCTTGGACTATACTTGGCCGGTGTGCGGGCCCCGGTTGGGGCCTGTTCTTGGTGCTTCCTGGCTCTGTCGACGGTTGGGCGGGCGCTCTTGGCCGTGTCGTCCATGTGGGATTTTGTGTCCTCTTGGACGGCGGGCTGACTGCGGTTCGCAGGGGTCGTGGCGGCCCTGGTGGGTGTGGGCTGTTGGTTCTGCTGTTGGCGGCCCTCGGGGCCGTGTCCCTCTCTGGTCTTGGCTCAATGTCCTGGCGGTCGGAGAGGTGTTTCCTTTACCTCGCTCCTTGGGTGGACCTTGGCGAGCTGGGGGGTAAGCAGGGTCAGCGGGGGAGCTGACTCGCTGTGGGAGCACTGTTCCTGCAGTTATTTTTCTCCCCATCCCTCAACACGCACCTCCGCCCTCTTCATCTTAAATTAATACATGTAGGGAATTTGGGTCTCGGGTGTGCTGCAATGGTTTTACATCTCTGTTGTTAAGAGCACCTGGGACTCAATTTTATATACACTTTAGACATTCATTCATAAACATCTTCATAAAAGTCACATATAGGGAATGGAGTGAGCACTATGGCTATGGGTGGCGGGATGACATCAATCTCGCCCCCATGCCTATGCTCACTCAACATTATGCATCTAGACAATTAGGGCCTGGGTTAGAGTTGGAGTGGAGGGGAAACTGGTATAATGCTAGCCTTTGCTCCTTCTCTTTCCCTTTTAAATACACTTTACAACAACACTCACCAACAGTACATTTGGGGACGGGGGTGTGTGTGTCGGGGTCTTGATTTGTTAATTTCAATTTTATTTATTTATGTATTTATTTATATATTATTTATTTATTTTTCTCTTACCCCCCTGGTTGCCTTGCGGACATTCTGGGGGTGGGCCGTCAGGGGTTGTGCTGGGGTGTGGGGGGGTTCGGGGCCTGCGGGTTCGCCGTGGGCGGGGCTGGCAGTGCGCTCCCTCTGGGGCTGCTTGGGCTCGGGTGTCCTGTCCTGTCCTGTCGGCAGGGCGCGGGGTGTGCCGGATCTTGGACGTCTGCTGCTCTCCACCCCAGAATGAATGGGTCTACCTCCTGGGTTTGGATGTGGGCTGCCCCATGTAGGGAGCAGGTACATGTCTTGGACCTAGGGGGTATAGAGTGTGCATCGGGATTATGAATGGAGCGTGTCGTTATTGTTTGTCTTTCTGTGACTGAGGGTGAGGATGAGGGTGGGTCTGAATGAGTGTGTCTGTGTATGAATGTTTAAGTGTCAGGCTGGGACTTGGACTGCCCCCTCTCTGATACTTCTGAGGCTACCCAGTGTCGCGCTCCTGCCACGTGGCCCCCTGGTGGGTGTTCCTCTGCCTACGGGCGTGCTTGGGGCCCTCACTATCTGGGGCTGGGCGCTTGGGCGTTTGTCAGCTCGGCCTGGTGGCTGCCTGGTGGGGCTCGGGTCCTCTGGTCCTGTCAGGTCTGGACCTGAGGGATGGGCGTCCCCGGTGCCCGAGCCTCGGTGACCGGCCCTGGGGCTACGTCGGTGCAGCGGGCTCCGGCGGGGGCCTGTGTATTGTCGCTGTTGACCCCGGGGGGTCATTGTGTGTGGTCCCTGGTGGGGTTCGTCCGGTTCTTCCACTTGGTCGGATCTGGGGAGTGGACGAGTGGCTCGTCCTGTTCGGGTGGTCCTGGGGACTCTGGGCTCGGGGTCCTTCCTGGGGTCTTGGGCTTTGATCGCCCCTTCGTCTGTCTCGGGCTTTGGGGGGACGGGTCTCTGATGCTTCACAGTCGCTACTAAATGTTCTATTGGAGGAACCTTATTCACTTATGCATGCTCACAACCACACACAAATGGATGCAGGGATGTATAGTAGATGTATGTAGATGGGTATATAAATGAATATAAATATATATGTATGTATATTGTATATATATTTGTAGGTATGGGTATGTGTATTTATAGAAATCTATTGCAAGGTCATGAATATTATCAGTCTTTATGCTTGTATGTTTCGTTGTTGTGTTCTGTCATGTGCTTTGCAGGATTGTGGACGGAGGTTTGGTGTGTTTGCCTTGTGCTCTTTCTGTGGACAATTGTTGTTTTGTTGTCTCACTTTCTCTTTTCTTTCTTTCTCTCTATTAAAAAAAATACATATTGGAGTGAGAGGATGGCTATAAGGTGTGAAGGGAGGCCATCTATAAATGGGAAAAAAAAAAAAAAAAAAAAAAAAAATGCCGTCACGTTGTAGCACATTTGGGTGTTCTAATATCAGCAGTGAACAAGTGAGCCTTCACAAATTTCCAAAAGATGAGAAACTTCGACAAGAATGGACAAGTACAGAGAAGGAGGGACCGATGGTGTATGTCTGCAGCGACCATTTTACTGCCAATTGTTTTCAGGAAAGACCTGGTATAAAAGAATCTTTAGGATTACCAGTAAGATTCAGAAGACTTTTAAAACCGGATGCTATTCCTACTATTTTTAAAAGAAAATCTACAGAAGAAAGTGCCACAGGAGCTACCACGTCAAAACAACGCAGGGAAGCTACCTTCGGAAAAGAGTAAGTCTTTGTGTAAACATAATCGGAGGTGTGTACTGTTTTAGATGATAAACTATATATTTAACGTGAGCTCATGTTGTTTTACTTTATATACTGTGAGTGTATAAAGCCAATTATCACGGAGGATTCTTCATGTGCGATGCTAAAAAAAAAATTAGCCAACACAAAATCAGGACCAAACACATGTTGCTATTTATGTATTTTTTAATTACGGTATGTCTGCGCGATCAAGTAACATCAGTAAGTTTTTTTATTCGGGAGGGTTTATTAATGATAGTTTTGGATGATTTACTGTCTTAAAATCAAAAAAGGCGTTCAATACAGGATCAACTGGACTTTATTTGTTGCAGAAAACGTTTCGACTTCTGTCCAGAAGTCTTTTTCAATTCTGAATGAATGGAAGCTGTGAGAACGAGAAGTTTTATACAAGCCACGCACCAACATATGAAATTGGAAACTGAAATAACACCACAAAATACCTAACATGCCCATTCTATTTAAATTGACAAAACAAAATAGTATTAAAGCCGCTCATGGCAAAGTCATGAAGGCCAGTTAAAAANGTAAACCATTTGTGTTCATAAAGAATTTAATGATCTTTCACCAAAACCAAAAATATATGTAGTATTCCTATTTGATGAAGTTTTATTGTTTATTAGGAATTTCCTAATAAACAATAAAACTTCATCAAAACAAACTAGTAATTTTTGTTCAGAAAAATTAACATATCTGCTTTCACACTTATTTAGTGTGTAATTCAAATACCTCTGCTGTTGTTGCTGCGGCTGCCTGAGTGTTTTCTGCCACAGCAGCTGCCCTGATCCTGTCCCAGATGTTATTCTCATCATCAATCAACATGGATTTAAATCTGGGGTCGATAACAGTCGCTTCTTCAAGGAACGCTTGGATACAGTCATCCTGAAATTTAAAATGGAGGAAAACAAAATTTAGGGAAAGGGAAGATAGTTTACTAAGTTTGGTGTAAATTATTACTAGTCATTATTTAACAAATTTACTTTGTAACGTTTGGAAAGATCATTCCAGATGTTTTCTTTAATACTCCTGCTGAAAGCAGAGTCATCTGCCTGCACGGTGTAATGTTTTTCCAGCTTCTGGAGGATGGGAAGTATCTGGCCACAGGTCGGAATAGAAACAGAAACAGAACTGAACTTGTTAAACTGACAACTTACAATTTGATATTTATCATTTAAATATTTTCTTACCGAAATTCACGTGCTTCCACTGTTGTAAAAGGGTGCAAACCTTTCACCACAAATCTGGTAACAGATCGATGACATTCGTTTGTTCTTGCCTCAGTCATTTTATTTCTCCCTGCTTCCATGAAAGGAGAAGCTAACGTTGGTGTGCTAGCTCCACTCGTGCTAACACTACTAGACTCAGACCCAGCCAGACTCCGGCAATCCTCGTCAACTAAATGTTACAGGAGAGGGAGATTATTTATAAAATACAGTGGAAGCAGTATAGCTAAAAGGTAACAAGTGAAAGAATTTGACGTTACCTGCTGTAACAATGGAGGTGGACGCGTTCTCTCCACTTCTCCTCCAAGCAGCGTGTTAAAAACGGTACATTTCTTCAAAGTCACCGCATGCTGAGTGGCCAAATGCTTCTGCATGTTCGACGTATTTCCTCCCTTTATCGTAATGGACGCGTTGCATGTGTTACAAGTAGCCCTGGTCTCATCTTTTTTCGTGAAATGAAGCCAAACGCTTGAGCGCTTCCTCCGCGACGCCATTTTGAACACCATAGATATCATATATATAGACGCCACCACACCACCACCCACGGGCGCGGCGCATGTCCCGGGAGACATGGTGGTTCTTTACCCAGGGACAGTGAACTGTCCCTGGGTAAAGAACCACCATGTCCCCCATGGTTCTTCTTTACCCAGGGACAGTCAACTGTCCCTAGGTAAAGAAGATCCATGTCCCCATGGTTCTTCTTTACGCAGGGACAGTGAACTGTCCCTGGGTAAAGAAGAACCATGTCCCCCATGGTTCTTCTTTACCCAAGGACAGAGAACTGTCCCTGGGTAAAGAACCACCATGTCCCCCATGGTTCTTCTTTACCCAGGGACAGCCACCGACTTTCCCAGGGGGGCATGGTGGTTAATTACCCAGGGACGGTTTACTGTCCCTGGGTAAAGAAGAACCATGTCCCCCATGGTTCTTCTTTACCCAAGGAGAGTTCACTGTCCCTGGGTAAAGAACCACCATGTCCCCCATGGTTCTTCTTTACCCAGTAAAGAACCACCGACTTCCCCCGGGAGACATGGTGGTTCTTTACCCAGGGACAGTGAACTGTCCCTGGGTAAAGAACCACCATGTCCCCCATGGTTCTTCTTTACCCAGGGACAGTCAACTGTCCCTAGGTAAAGAAGATCCATGTCCCCATGGTTCTTCTTTACCCAGGGACAGTGAACTGTCCCTGGGTAAAGTGGAACCATGTCCTCTTTACCCAGGTCTCAGTGCATCATCCCTGGGTACAGAACCACCGACTGACCCCGGGGGCCATGGTTCCTCTTTATCCAGACCATTTTGACCGAGTTACGGCCATTTGAAATTTCAAGTTTTTTAACGTTTCAAATGGCCATAACGATGTCTAAAATGGAGATATGGACCATAGCTTGACACTTTCCTACATCCCCAGACCGAGAGCTGGGGACATGGTGGTTCTTTACCCAGGGACAGTGAACTGTCCCTGGGTAAAGAACCACCATGTCCCCCATGGTTCTTCTTTACCCAGGGACAGTGAACTGTCCCTGGGTAAAGAACCACCGACTTCCCCCAGGGGACATGGTGGTTCGTTACCCAGGGACAGTGAACTGTCCCTGGGTAAAGAACCACCATGTCCCCCATGGTTCTTCTTTACCCAGGGACAGTGAACTGTCCCTGGGTAAAGAACCACCGACTTCCCCCAGGGGACATGGTGGTTCGTTACCCAGGGACAGTGAACTGTCCCTGGGTAAAGAACCACCATGTCCCCCATGGTTCTTCTTTACCCAGGGACAGTGAACTGTCCCTGGGTAAAGAACCACCGACATTCCCCGGGGGACATGGTGGTTAATTACCCAGGGACGGTTTACTGTCCCTGGGTAAAGAAGAACCATGTCCCCCATGGTTCTTCTTTACCCAAGGAGAGTTCACTGTCCCTGGGTAAAGAACCACCATGTCCCCCATGGTTCTTCTTTACCCAGTAAAGAACCACCGACTTCCCCCGGGAGACATGGTGGTTCTTTACCCAGGGACAGTGAACTGTCCCTGGGTAAAGAACCACCATGTCCCCCATGGTTCTTCTTTACCCAGGGACAGTCAACTGTCCCTAGGTAAAGAAGATCCATGTCCCCATGGTTCTTCTTTACCCAGGGACAGTGAACTGTCCCTGGGTAAAGTGGAACCATGTCGGCATGGTTCTTCTTTACCCAGGTCTCAGTGCATCATCCCTGGGTACAGAACCACCGACTGACCCCGGGGCCATGGTTCCTCTTTATCCAGGCCATTTTGACCGAGTTACGACCATTTGAAAATTCAAGTTTTTTAACGTTTCAAATGGCCATAACGATGTCTAAAATGGAGCTATGGACCATAGCTTGACACTTTCCTACATCCCCAGACCGAGAGCTTTCCAACGGTGTGCTCGGATTCGCGATAGCTCAAAAATTGACCGATTTACATCCGATTCAGCTCAAAACTTACCAAAAACGCGTTGGGTACACACTTGACTTTTTGAAGGGTCCTCATAGAGATGTATTGGCCGTGCCCTATTGTNCTATTAAGAACCGGTTCTCTAACAGAACCGGTTCTCGGTTCCCATCCCTAGTGGCTCCGCATGTGGGGGATTCGGATTGTACTCAAAGTAAGTAAATAAGTCAGTGTTAATTCTAAATGCCATAAAATATCTTGTTTTCATTCATTCATTCATTCAACCTTTATTTATACAGGCTAGCCTCGTTGAGTCACGGGGACTCATTTACAAGAGGGACCTGTCTCACTCACACCAAACAACCATCCACTCTCACACTCACACCTAGGGTCAATTTAGAGTCACCAATCAGCCTAACAAGCATGTTTTTTGGTCTGTGGGAGGAAACCGGAGTACCCGGAGGAAACCCACGCATGCACGGGGAGAACATGCAAACTCCACCCAGAAAGGCCCCGGACCGGGATTTGAACCGGCAACCTTCTCGCTGAGAGGCAGCAGCTCTACCAGTTGTGCCAACGTGCTGCTGTCACTTCATACTGGTGACTATAAGAATAAAACGTCTTCAGTCATGGGATTTATTTATATATATTTTTTGCATGTACACATTTTATTTTGCCATCAGAGAATGAAACAGAAGACACGCAGTCTGCTGCCTCAGACTTTGGATGCTCCTCCAGTGTCCCTGGAACGTCTGGCACCACGAGCACATCCAGCACACCCCACCTGCCAGCAGCTGATGTCCGTCCTACTGGCCGTGTTCTGACGACAGCTGTCCTGCAGACACAGCAGGAAATAGTTTCCGGCATTAATGGCATAAATGACCGCCTGGACCAACTGATCGGAGTCCTCGCAGACATTAACAGAACACTAAATGCACTGATTAAGTGATGATGTGTACTTGCCTGTTTTATATATTTGCTATCACATTTTGCCGGGCCCTAATAGCTACCTGGGTGGGATGTAAATGGTAAATGGTAAATGGAGCTTATTTATATAGCGCTTTCCAGCCCCCTGTGAGGAGCCCCAAAGCGCTTTACAATACCAGCCATCCACCCATTCATTCAGACATTCATACACCGGTAGTGGTAGCCTGCCTTGCAAGGCGCCATCCAGACCTACCGGGAGCAACTCGGGGTTAAGTGTCTTGCCCAGGGACACAACGACACATGGTGGGCGGATGCGGGATTCGAACCTCCAACCTTCCGATCAGGGGTCGACTGCCATTACCACTACACCACGGCCGCTCCGTACATGTACATTGAGGGATGCAGGTTCTGGTTCCTCTGGTGGGGGCAAGCGTATGTCAAGTCCGTGTGCCAAATTGTGGAGGACGCCACAGGCCATCACAATGCGGCACACTTTTACAGGACTATAGAGCAGCAGACCTCCAGTCCTGTCCAGACAGCGCCACCGTCCCTTTAGTAGGCCAATTGTCCTCTCGATGACTGACCGGCTGCGGGAATGGACGTCATTAAACCTCCGCTCTTGCTCAGTGTGGGGGTTGGCGAGAGGAGTCATGAGCCATGTTTTTAGTGGGTAACCACGGTCCCCTGTGAAATAAAAATAATAAATTACAAATGGGCAGAGTCAGATGCTTATCAGTTCGTAATGCGGCGCTTTTGGGTTACTTTGTGTTAATGAACGCAGCAGTGCGCTGGTGAAAGGCGGACGCATTCCACACTTTACGCACGTGTTTATTTGCAGAACCGCTATACACACAGAAACAAACAAGGGCTTGGTAGACTGCTCTGAAACTGCATTTTAACCAGCCATTAACAGAAAGTTGATCACTTGAAGCACTGACTAGTAATGGAACTTCAAAGACAGGGCGACATGTGGGGGCGCACAGGTTCCATGCGCATAAGAGATTATAAGGATGAAAAAAGAATAATTTACTCACCAAGAAGCCAACCATCTCGCACCATGCCAGCTTGGAGTCTGTTCCCAACCATGCTGTTCATTAGAATAAATGAATCGTGTGTTGAGCCAGGCCACCTCGCCACAATGTTTGTTAGACGCATTTGCGCGTCACAAATAATTTGCACATTGATTGAATGAAAATGTTTCCTGTTAACGTAAACATATTCATCCTGTGATGGTGCTTTTATAGCAATGTGTGCGCAGTTGACAGCCCTGATTACATTAGGAAAACCGGTTGTCGCTGCAAATTGCGCTTTAATGTTGGCCTGTTCAGCTGCATTGTATGGGAATGTTATATACCTGGGTGACATACGGATAAGTCCATCCCACACAGCTGGCATGGATCGGCTCAGTGTGGACTGACATTGTCCCGATCGGTCTGCCAACTCCCTCTGAAATGCCCCTGTTGCAAGAAATCCCAGTGTTGTCAGCAGCTGCACATGTACAGGTAGCACACGGCTCCTGGCTGTGTGGTGCTCCAAAACCGGTCGTAGCTCTAAGCACAGTTGCAGAAGTACTGCCCTCGGAAGCTGAAAACGACTGAGCCAGTCATCATCATGAGCCAGAAAATCCTCTCGGTCTCGAAAGACACGCTCTCTGCGCATAGCGCCATTTGCTATATCCTCTAATAAAGCTAAGGCCATTGTTGTCAATATTGTTGCCACTATTTTGCGCATGCTTTTGTATCCACTCATCTAATTGCGTCCATGTGGATGTAATAATTGTTAATCATGTGTGTTTGGTGTGAACAATAATGATTTTCACATCATGAACAGTTTCTCAGAATCACCTCTAAGTGTCGCCAATGGAACCAAAACCACAGAAACGTGCGTACGCCAGCCCTGGAGTTGGCGTGGGGCTGCGCACATTTCCACGTTCAGTTCTGTTTTGATACATACGGAGTTTTGCGTGGAAAATGGCGTACGCAAGGTTTTTGTGCGTACGCACCGTTGATACATGAGGCCCTAGTTGTTTTTGTCTTGAACTTTTTTAATTTGTCATTATAGGCACGTTTTCCTATTACATGATACAACAGCCAACAGCATGCCATATAATTACTACTATGGGGCCCATCAGGAACTGCAGGTTTTTTTTCCAGTCAGAATGAATGGAAACGGTCATATTTCAGTCAAAAAGTGGTTTATAAATATGGGAAAAAATCTATAAATATGTCACTTCGGCCTATAAGTTGCAAGGCATGTAAATTATGCAAAAAACTGCAACTTACAGGATGAAAAATATGGTAGTTATTTTTCTCCCTCTTTTGAATTGTGCATGTATTCAGTGTTGAATTATTTTAACTAAACTGTTCTGTTTTCAAGTTTACAGTTTTTCATTTGCCATTAGAGATATGTTATGTGTGGGAACGAACTTTTTCTCTTGGGTTAGATTTAAATAACAAATAGGTCAGTCTTTATTGAGGCAAGAAGCAAATTGATAAAACTACATGTACTACCAAAGTTTAGGAAGAAAATGACAGTAATCTTATCACTTTACAATGAGTTGCTCTAAACTGAAGTACAAGAGGTTGCCGCTACGGTTGCAGCTCAGTGTTGTGATATTAAAAAAAATATTGTGATGGTATTAAAAAGGTATTAAAAGGTATTAAATTTAACTTAAGAATTTCTGTATATACCCTGTAATAAAAACTCACTCTGCTTTGTTGAAGACTATGATTTTATGCTGCACTCCACTTTGGCTGGAGAAGAAATTCCAGGCATCTCACCCCCCTCAGCTCAGCAAGACTGAAACAAAGTTAATCAAATTTAACTAATAAAACATTAACTTTTTTCTTCTTGGCAACTTGTGTCCAGTGTGTTACCTTGTTTCATGACATTTTGTCTCTAGAATGTTTTTTTTTTTTTGGACCGAGCTTTTTTAAAAGGAAGAACTAAACAGAAGGGTCACCCAAGGCAGACAGGTCCTAGGTGAGGGACCAGACAAAGTGCAGCCCAAAAACCCCTTATGATGAGTACAATTAATGGATACAATGTTCCCTCGCCCGGACGCGGGTCACCGGGGCCCCACTCTGGAGCCAGGCCCGGAGGTGGGGCACGTTGGCGAGCGCCTGGTGGCCGGGCTTTTACCCATGGAGCTCGGCCGGGCACAGCCCGAAGAGGAGACGTGGGTCCCCCTTCCCATGGGCTCACCACCTATGGGAGGGGCCAAAGGGGTCGGGTGCAATGTGGGATGGGTGGTGGCCGAGGGCGGGGACCCTGGCGGTCTGATCCTCGGCTACAGAAGCTGGCCATTGGGACATGGAATGTCACCTCTCTGGTGGGGAAGGAGCCTGAGCTAGTGTGTGAGGTTGAGAGGTTCCGGCTAGAAATAGTCGGACTCACCTCAACGCATGGCTCTGGCTCTGGAACCAGTTTCCTTGAGAGGGGTTGGACACTCTTCCACTCTGGAGTTGCCCCTGGTGAGAGGCGCCGAGCAGGAGTGGGCATACTTGTTGCCCCCCATCTTGGTGCCTGTACGTTGGGGTTCACCCCGGTGAACGAGAGGGTAGCCTCCCTTCGCCTACGTGTGGGGGGACGGGCTCTGACTGTTGTTTGTGCCTATGCGCCAAACGGCAGCGCAGATTACCCACCCTTTTTGGAGTCCTTGGAGGGGGTATTGGAGAGTGCGCCTCCTGGGGACTCCCTTGTTCTACTGGGGGACTTCAACGCTCACGTGGGCAATGACAGTGAGACCTGGAGGGGTGTGGTTGGGAGGAACGGCCCCCCTGATCTGAACCCGAGTGGTGTTCTGTTATTGGACTTCTGTGCTCGTCATGGATTGTCCATAACGAACACCATGTTCAAGCATAAGGGTGTCCATATGTGCTCTTGGCACCAGGACACCCTAGGTCGCAGTTCGATGATCGACTTTGTTGTCGTCTCATCTGATCTGCGGCCGCATGTCTTGGACACTCGGGTGAAGAGAGGGGCGGAGCTGTCAACTGACCACTACCTGGTGGTGAGTTGGCTCCGATGGTGGGGGAGGATGCCGGTCAGACCTGGCAGACCCAAACGTATTGTGAGGGTCTGCTGGGAACGTCTGGCAGA
Organism: Garcialebias charrua; assembly: GCA_038048925.1. Classification (NCBI taxonomy): domain Eukaryota; kingdom Metazoa; phylum Chordata; class Actinopteri; order Cyprinodontiformes; family Rivulidae; genus Garcialebias; species Garcialebias charrua. Next base: position 12,536 of record JBBPBX010067160.1, read on the forward strand.
GTCTCCCGTAAGACGGAGCTTTAACTCCCACCTCCGGGAGAGCTTTGAACACGTTCCGAGGGAGGCGGGGGACATTGAGTCCGAGTGGGCCATGTTCCGCGCCTCTATTGTCGAGGTAGCTTATCAGAGTTGTGGCCGCAAGGTTGTTGGTGCCTGTCGTGGTGGCAACCCTCGAACCCGGTGGTGGACACCGGCGGTGAGGGATGCTGTCATGCTGAAGAAGGAGTCCTATTGGGCCTTTTTGGCCTGTGGGACCCCGGAAGCAGCAGATAGGTACCGACAGTCCAAGCGGCATGCGGCTCGGGTGGTTGCTGAGGCAAAAACTCGGGCGTGGGAGGAGTTCGGAGAGGCCATGGAGAATGACTTCCGTACGGCTTCGAGGCGATTCTGGTCCACCATCCGGCGTCTCAGGGGGGGAAAGCGGTACGCGACCAACACCATTTATGGTGGGGATGGCGTGCTGTTGACCTCAACTCGGGATGTTGTGAGTCGGTGGGCGGAATACTTCGAAGACCTCCTCAATCCTACTGGCACGTCTTCCACTGAGGAAGCGGAGCCTGGGGACTTTGGGTCGGGCTCTCCAATCTCTGGTGCTGAGGTCACCGAGGTGGTTAAAAAGCTCCGCGGTGGCAGGGCTCCGGGGGTGGATGAGATTCGCCCTGAGTTCCTTAGGGCTCTGGATGTTGTGGGGTTGTGTTGGCTTACGCGACTCTGCAATATCGCGTGGACATCGGGGGCAGTTCCCTTGGATTGGCAGACTGGGGTGGTGGTTCCCCTATTCAAAAAGGGGGACCGTAGGGTGTGTTCCAACTATAGGGGGATCACACTCTTAAGCCTCCCTGGTAAGGTCTATTCAGGGGTTCTGGAGAGGAGGGTCCGTCGGATAGTCGAACCTCGGATTCAGGAGGAGCAGTGTGGTTTTCGTCCTGGTCGTGGAACACTGGACCAGCTCTACACCCTCAACAGGGTCCTGGAGGGTGCGTGGGAGTTTGCCCAACCAGTTTACATGTGCTTTGTGGACTTGGAAAAGGCATTCGACCGCGTCCCTCGGGGGGTTCTGTGGGGGGTACTCCGGGAGTATGGGGTACCAGGCCCATTGATATGGGCTGTTAGGTCCCTGTACGACCGGTGTCAGAGCTTGGTCCGCATTGCCGGCAGTAAGTCAGGCTCGTTTCCAGTGAGAGTTGGACTCCGCCAAGGTTGCCCTTTGTCACCGATTCTGTTCATAACTTTTATGGACAGAATTTCTAGGCGCAGCCAAGGTGTTGAGAGGATCCGTTTTGGTGGCCTTAGAATCGCTTCTCTGTTTTTTGCAGATGATGTGGTCCTATTGGCTTCATCAGATCGTGATCTACAGCTTTCACTGGAGCGGTTTGCAGCCGAGTGTGATGCGGCCGGGATGAGGATCAGTTCCTCCAAATCCGAGGCCATGGTCTTGAGCCGGAAAAGGGTAGCATGCCCTCTCCGGGTCGGGGAGGAGGTCCTGCCCCAAGTGGAGGAGTTTAAGTATCTCGGGTCTTGTTCACGAATGAGGGAAAACTGGAGCGTGAGATCGATAGGCGGATAGGTGCAGCATCCGCAGTGAAGCGGGCGCTGTACCGGTCTGTCGTGGTGAAGAGAGAGCTGAGTCAAAAGGCAAAGCTCTCAATTTACCGATCGATCTACGTTCCCACCCTCATCTATGGTCATGAGCTTTGGGTTGTGACCGAAAGAACGAGATCTCGGATACAAGCGGCTGAAATGAGTTTTCTCCGCAGGGTGTCTGGACTCTCCCTTAGAGATAGGGTGAGAAGCTCAGTCATCCGGGAGGGACTCGGAGTAGAGCCGCTGCTTCTCCACATCGAGAGGAGCCAGTTGAGGTGGCTCGGGCATCTGGTTAGGATGCCTCCTGGACGCCTCCCTGGTGAGGTGTTCCGGGCATGTCCCACCGGGAGGAGACCCAGAGGAAGACCCAGGACACGCTGGAGGGACTATGTTTCTCGGCTGGCCTGGGAACGCCTTGGGATTCCCCCAGAGGAGCTGCTCCAAGTGGCTGGGGAGAGGGAAGTCTGGGCCTCCCTACTTAGGCTGCTACCCCCGCGACCCGACCCCGGATAAGCGGAAGAAAATGGATGGATGGATGGACGGAACTAAACAGAACCTTGACTTTGCTCAAACAAGAACATCTTACTGCTCCATCAGCTCTATTTATTTAAAATAACCACCGTTGGTACCGTTATAATGTGAAGTCTAATCTGAGCACAGAAACCCCTTCAAGTAAAAACTCATGAGTTCTGTATTATCACAACATTGATGGCATCGATGGGACTTTTCTTTGTTTTATTGATTAAAAAGAACCGAAATGCACTTGGGGCGGCCGTGGCACAGTGGTAATGGCAGTCGACCCCCAATCGGAAGGTCGGAGGTTCGAGTCCCGCATCCGCCCACCATGTGTCGTTGTGTCCCTGGGCAAGACACTTAACCCTGAGTTGCTCCCGGCAGGTCTGGATAGCGCCCTACAAGGCAGGCTACCACTAACGGTGTATGAATGTGTGTATGAATGTGTGTACAGGTAGTCCCCGAATTACGAGCGCTCTGATCTACGAGGTTCCAGACTTACGAGCTGGCGAATTTTTGGAAAAAACGCAAAAAATACTGAGTTTTCATGTGTTTTTTCACCACAGTTAGTTAGATAAACATATGGACACACGTTTCCGATCATTTTTATGCACTCATAAGCAGTTTTTGGATGAAAATAGAGTGTTTGTAGTCGCGCTAGCGAAACCGTTCCAATTTACGAGCGAAATTCCGGATTTACGAGAGACATGGCGGCCGTTCCAAATTACGAGATTTCCGGTTTACGAGCGCCTCGTAACGGATCTCGCTCGTAAATCGGGGACTACCTGTATATGTGTGTATGAATGGGTAGATAGCTCGTATTGTAAAGCGCTTTGGGGCTCCTCAGAGGGGGCTGGAAGGCACTATATAAATAAGCTCCATTTACCATTTACCATTTACTTTAGTCTATTAAAAATAAAATCTTTTTAGGCTGAAAACATTGGAAGCTTCTGTTTTATTAGTGAGGCTTGTAGTGATCACATTACTCTTTGCCCCACTCCCCTCAGGACGGAGGTTGAGGAGCATCAAATGTAGAACCACTAGACTGAGGAACAGCTTCTACCCTGAGGCTGTTAGACTCATGAATAAATAAATAATAAAAATAAACACTGCAAAATATCACATCATGCTGATGCTGATCTGTTTCTTGTTGCTGTGTTCATCTGTGACCATCTGCTCATACAGACTCATGTTCGTGCTGCTGTTTATAATGATGTTTTTCTACTACATTAGGGCTTAGTGTATTACTAGTTGATGTTTTTCTTAGTTAATTCTAGATGTTATTACTGTTTTTCTCTTGCATTTGTTGTTGGATGTAACTGGGACCCCGTGTACATAATCTCGTTTTCATCACATGTACCACATGCGGTGCAAATGACAATAAAGACTCTCTGACTCTGATTAGGGAGTGGTGGCGCAGAGGTTAGAGAAGGTGGGCCTGTGATCACTGGTTCAACTCACGTTACTGACATCAAAATGTGGGTGGGCAAGGTGAAGCAACCACACCTGCCCCCACTTTCATTTGCTCCACTCTGGGGGTGCAGGAAAAAATCAATTTTTTCTTAAAGAATCTAGATTCTTAGTCCTGGCGATTCAGAATCGATTCTAAAACGTGTTTAATTTTATATTTTTTCCGCTCCTACTCCTGATCAAACTGCATGTGTCCATTCGGCCTCTGTAGAATTTTGACCATATAGGCCACCGTACAGCAAGCTAGTTAGCCAGCTCTCTTTATCTGCACGGAGCCTGCTAGCATGGAGGAGGGAGACAGCGCAATTCAACTCGCTCCTTCGTCTTTAAAAATCATTTCGTATCCTACGATGTTCTGGGGAAGACCGAGCTTAACAACGGTACAGTATTTTGGAAATACAATAAAATGCGCAGAAGATGAAAGTGAAAGCAGCCGACCAGCGAAGTCTGCTGCAAAGATTTCTCTCTCCATCTCGTGCTGTATCACAAAGGATTTATGAGCAGACAGCTCAGTGGAAGTTAAGGGGTTTAGTTAAATACGCTGGAAGCAACGCACGTTATTCCTTCATAGATAAAGGTCCACACAGCTCCAGCATGAAACAAGAGTAACATGAGAGAAGTTCTGATGCAGCTGCAGCTCAAAGGTAAATGTTATTTTCTCATATTATACTAAAACTCAAAGACAAGTTGTACAACAAACTTAATGTAATTTGTCTTTTAACAGGTTGGAGAGACCAGATGAGCCCCATCGACTGGAGCCAGTTCTAAATGATACAATTTATGTTTATAAATTATAGTTCAGAAGAGATTTTGTGTAAACTTGAACAGGTTTTGAAATTTTGTTAAATATTTACTAAATATGAATCGATATGTAAAAAAACAAACAAACTGAAGTCTGTATTTTATTTCGAGTTAAAGGTTAATGCACTATGGTAGGATGAAGTCTTAACTTTTGTATTTATATATTTTGAATTATTTGTCTGTGATGGACTGTAGACCTGTCCAGGTGTCCCCCACCTCTCACACAGTGATGGCTGGACATGGACACCAGTAACCCCCGTGACTCGAAAAGGAAGAAGTGGTTAAAAATGATGGATGGATGAATTATTTGTTACAAGATTTTTCTTTTATTGTTTTAGAGAAATCCAGGTAACTAAGCTAATACTGGTAATGTAAGTTAAATAATTTAATGCATTCCTGTATTATTTGTTTCTATTTTTGGTATAAATATCAAACGATGCAAAAAATTTGATACAGCACAAACCTAAAATTATTGTTTTAAATAAATGTTCCATTTGTTTACATTGTTGTTTATTCTTTTCAGCTTGTCAGTTACAAAACTGAAACTAAATTTATGACAATTTTAATAGAAAAATGGTTTCTGAATCGAAAAAACGATTTTGAATCGAATCGTGACACCAAAAATCTGAATCAAATCGATTCTCCAGACACTGAGAGAGTCGCACCCCTAGTCCCAACCCCCACCATCTGCTCCCCCGGGCACCCTACATGCAGCTCTCTGCTCCACACAGAGGGCTGTGGTAGCTCAGTGGTCTGTTGTTGTCAGGAAGGACATCCAGCGTAAAAACAATCACCAAGTCTTCATGCAGCTTAGTTGGCTGTGGTGACCCCTGAAGAATAAGTTTTATTTTCTTCTTAAAGATACTGATTTTTAAAACGTGTTTGTTTTTTAAACTCCATGAGGGGTTGAGCAGCACTGAATGTGATTTATGTGTAATTATCAAATGAAGCAGACAAACAGCTGAAGAGTCTTTTCCTCTCGTTTATTGAAGGTGACGGTGAACACCAACATCGTTGATCTGAATGAATACCTCCAGCACATCCTGAAGTCCACCAACATGAAGTGTTTGACACCTGAAAAGGTTGGTGCCGTGTTCTTCTTCTCCACTGCTGCACCTTGGAAGCTTGTTGGTATTTCTCTTGAACATTGTTGCGACAGAGTCTCTTCCTTTTTGTCTTGAAAACCAGGCCCTCTCCGGCTTCTGTGGCTTCATGGCTGCTAACCTTTACGCTCGTTCCATCTTCGGAGAAGACGCCCTGGCCAACGTCAGCATCGAGAAGCCTATCCACCTGGGGCCCGAGGCCCCCGTCAACGGACACATACGCATCCGAGCCAAAAGTCAGGTGGGTCACCGCTGCTGCTCCGAGTTCTTTTATTCGTTTGTCAGAGAAATAAAGGCCGGCCTGAATTTCTTTAACAGTGCACGTCATTCATCTTTTATGGAAGGGAAGTCTGAGATTGTCGTCGCCATAAAATGACAAAATTAGTCTGTGCATTTAAGCCATGACACGTGAGGTGCAGCCAGGTGGAGCCAGGTGCAGCCAGGTGCAGCCAGGTGGAGCAGTGGGCAGCGCCCGGGGATTTTGATCAGATTAATGTTTTGAGGGACAAGTGAAATGTGATGTAACCTGTAGCATCAGGTGTGGTCATGTGTTGTAATAAATCCTGTTTCCTTCTCCAGGGGATGGCTCTGAGTCTGGGCGACAAGATCAACCTCTCCCAAAAGAAATCAAACCTGTGAAATGGCTGCCGTTCTCTTGTCCTCTATCCAACAACTTTTTATTTTATTTTTCAAATCACAAGAGTCGAGACAGTTATTTACTTTTGTTGCTTTGTTTCCCACATCTTAGTGTTTTTTTGTACATCTCCTTGTTGTAAACGCTACATTTCTGCAGTCTTCCTTCTTTGTCCTCCTTAATTTTCATTAAACTTTAACATATTAAAACAAAATCTGTCGTTTTATTTAGCAAATGCGTAAACGTTTCCAAAGAATTTGTTACAGTTGCCCAGAGGTGGCTGTGCCTCTGCGTCACACATTTGTTTCTCCACTAATTAAAATTCCCCACATTCCTCTTCTCGCACAGCGTGGAACTCGGAGTTTGTTCTGTCGGTTCCCCACAAACTGACTAAAACACAATTTATTCAAAGCAGAGGTCGGGGTTTAAAACTGAAGTAGTTTCTAATTTAAGCAAAGTGTAAAGTTCACTCTGATAATGAGATGACGGCTTTGAGTTGGCACAGGTGTGTGTGTGTTTCACTTGCCCTCCCGTTTATAATTTATGAGCAAAGGGACATTTCTGGGAACTGACTAGTCTACAGGGTCACAACCTTGGTCACACTTTTACAATATCTAGAGAATCTGGTCCTGGGGGGTTAGATAAGAGCGGCAAGGTCGCTTAGAGGTCAGAACTTCAGCTGCGAAAATAAACTGGGTTATCTGCTGAGACCTTTTCATGTAATGTGCTGGTAGCACTTTTACTTTTTAGTGTAGTATTTGAGGTATTTGTACAAAGGTTTATAGTGTGTGTGTGTGTGTGTGTGTGTGTGTGTGTGTGTGTGTGTGTGTGTGTGTA
>JBBPBX010067161.1:0-19477 GCA_038048925.1 Garcialebias charrua
TGCTGAGGCAAAAACTCGGGCGTGGGAGGAGTTCGGAGAGGCCATGGAGAATGACTTCCGTACGGCTTCGAGGCGATTCTGGTCCACCATCCGGCGTCTCAGGGGGGGAAAGCGGTACGCGACCAACACCATTTATGGTGGGGATGGCGTGCTGTTGACCTCAACTCGGGATGTTGTGAGTCGGTGGGCGGAATACTTCGAAGACCTCCTCAATCCTACTGGCACGTCTTCCACTGAGGAAGCGGAGCCTGGGGACTTTGGATCGGGCTCTCCAATCTCTGGTGCGGAGGTCGCCGAGGTGGTTAAAAAGCTCCGCGGTGGCAAGGCTCCGGGGGTGGATGAGATTCGTCCTGAGTTCCTTAGGGCTCTGGATGTTGTGGGGTTGTGTTGGCTTACGCGACTCTGCAATATCGCGTGGACATCGGGGGCAGTTCCCTTGGATTGGCAGACTGGGGTGGTGGTTCCCCTATTCAAAAAGGGGGACCGTAGGGTGTGTTCCAACTATAGAGGGATCACACTCTTAAGCCTCCCTGGTAAGGTCTATTCAGGGGTTCTGGAGAGGAGGGTCCGTCGGATAGTCGAACCTCGGATTCAGGAGGAGCAGTGTGGTTTTCGTCCTGGTCGTGGAACACTAGACCAGCTCTACACCCTCAACAGGGTCCTGGAGGGTGCGTGGGAGTTTGCCCAACCAGTTTACATGTGCTTTGTGGACTTGGAGAAGGCATTCGACCGCGTCCCTCGGGGGGTTCTGTGGCGGGTACTCCGGGAGTATGGGGTACCAGGCCCATTGATATGGGCTGTTAGGTCCCTGTACGACCGGTGTCAGAGCTTGGTCCGCATTGCCGGTAGTAAGTCAGGCTCGTTTCCGGTGAGAGTTGGACTCCGCCAAGGTTGCCCTTTGTCACCGATTCTGTTTATAACTTTTATGGACAGAATTTCTAGGCGCAGCCAAGGTGTTGAGAGGATCCGTTTTGGTGGCCTTAGAATCGCTTCTCTGTTTTTTGCAGATGATGTGGTCCTATTGGCTTCATCAGCTCGTGATCTACAGCTTTCACTGGAGCGGTTTGCAGCTGAATGCGATGCGGCCGGGATGAGGATCAGTTCCTCCAAATCCGAGGCCATGGTCTTGAGCCGGAAAAGGGTAGCGTGCCCTCTCCGGGTCGGGGAGGAGGTCCTGCCCCAAGTGGAGGAGTTTAAGTATCTCGGGATCTTGTTCACGAATGAGGGAAAACTGGAGCGTGAGATCGATAGGCGGATAGGTGCAGCGTCCGCAGTGAAGCGGGCGCTGTACCGGTCTGTCGTGGTGAAGAGAGAGCTGAGTCAAAAGGCAAAGCTCTCAATTTACCGATCGATCTACGTTCCCACCCTCATCTATGGTCATGAGCTTTGGGTTATGACCGAAAGAACAAGATCTCGGATACAAGCGGCTGAAATGAGTTTTCTCCGCAGGGTGGCTGGACTCTCCCTTAGAGATAGGGTGAGAAGCTCAGTCATCCGGGAGGGACTCGGAGTAGAGCCGCTGCTTCTCCACATCGAGAGGAGCCAGTTGAGGTGGCTCGGGCATCTGGTTAGGATGCCTCCTGGACGCCTCCCTGGTGAGGTGTTCCGGGCATGTCCCACCGGGAGGAGACCCAGAGGAAGACCCAGGACACGCTGGAGGGACTATGTTTCTCGGCTGGCCTGGGAACGCCTTGGGATTCCCCCAGAGGAGCTGCTCCAAGTGGCTGGGGAGAGGGAAGTCTGGGCCTCCCTACTTAGGCTGCTACCCCCGCGACCCGACCCCGGATAAGCGGAAGAAAATGGATGGATGTATGTATGTATGTATGTATGTATGTATGTATGTATGTATGTATGTATGTATGTATGTATGTATGTATGTATGTATGTATGTATGTATGTATGTATGTATGTATGTATGTATGTATAACTAAGATCATCCTATGGTGAGAAAAAAAGAGTTGTAGTCATTTTGGTCAAATGTCACAAGTAATGTTTTGCGCATGTCATTTTGTGAGATGTCACACTCAGAATACAACTTTCAGCTTCTATCACAATAATTTTTAGCTAAATATCTTTAAAAAATGACCGTGTTATCCACCTTATTCCTAGCCCCCATGATGCCTTGCGTGAATTATGGGAACGACTTCCGCCGGAAGTCAGAACCAGCACTTTTTTTTACATGACCGGTTTTCGTCAGAGGTTTTAGGTCATAAAATATGTGGGAACACGAATGATCACAACTAAAATGTGGAGATATTGTTTTACCGCTACCTACAGCTATTGAGGGGTGGGAGGACGACTTGAAGAAGTGGCCGAAAATAACGTACACTAGCATATTTAGCTACTAGCATACTTAGCTACTTTGTTGACTCTGTTGCTTCATGGCGAAACGATGAGCAATCTGAAAAGCTCTGAAGCTTATCAGTATCTGCACGTCTCGAAGGACCTTCCCTGGAGCAGGAACACTACAGCACTGGCCAAGAAGGCTCACCAGCGCCTCTACTTTCTCCGCAAGCTGAAAAGGGCTGGAGCTTCAACCCCCATCGTGTGCACCTTCTACAGAGGTGCCATAGAAAGTGTCCTGACCAGCTGCATCACGGTGTGGTTTGGTGCATGTACTGCATCCAGCGCATCGTGAGAGCAGCTGAGAAGATCGTCGGCACCTCCTTGCCCTCACTGCAGGACTTACACAGCAAACGCCTCACTCGGAAAGCCCTCTGCATGGCAGGTGATCCCACACACCCACTACACAGCCGCTTTAGACTGCTGCCATCAGGGAGGAGACTGAGGAGTCTCCAGGCTCGAACCAGCAGACTGAGAGACAGCTCTGTTCATCAGGCAGTCAGGATGCTAAACACTCTGCCTGCTCTGCCTCCCCTCCCATTTGAACTGCCTTAACACAAAAAACTTTCTCACACATTACCACTCAACACAAAGTTTTTAACACTGGACCCTGTGTCATCAAACGGGTTATTCACTAAACTCTCGGTCATGTGCTCATTCAGTTTGCACTACTTCTCATATTTGCACTGTTTACATTCACTGTTTACATTTATTAATACGGTTTACATTTATTACTACTGTTTTACATTTATTACTACTGTTTACATTTACACTACTTTTTATATCTACACTACTGCTGATACATATACAGCATTCTCTGACTAGCCTTATCTAAGGATGCCAAATGTGCCTTATGTGCCTCACTGCATATGCCACTTTGCCTCTATACCAACATCAACTACCTCATACATATACTGTGTACATTAACTCATATGCTGCTGTGCCACTCTTTGCAAATGTCAATGCTAGAACCTTCAGTTTATTTTATAGATATACTTTTTATACTTTTTATACTACTATGAAAAAACTCAGGACAGTATTACACTTTTATTATTTCATTTTATGCTTATGTTCATTGGGTGTTTGGTGTTTTAGGGGTGTTTGGTGTTTCAGTGTTGGTGTAAATTTTCATACTTTTATACTATTATGAAAAACTCAGGACAGTGTTACACTTTTACTATTTTATGCTTATGTTTATTAAATGTTTTAGTGTTTAGTGTTTAGATGGTTACTGTTGCACCGAGGGACTGAGAGAAACGCAATTTCGGTCCTGTGTATGTCCTGTACATATTGCAGTTCTGACAATAAAGTTCAAATTCAAAGTCAACTTTATTGTCAGAACTGCAATATGTACAGGACATACACAGGACCGAAATTGCGTTTCTCTCAGTCCCTCGGTGCAATAGTTGACTTTGACTTTGATATAGACACTTTATTAATCATGAGAACGTCAAACATCCAGCAGCAGCAGACAGCAAAGAACCCCTTTTAAATCTACAATGAAGCTCTTCAAAAGTATCCTAAACCCCCCTTAAAATGCTATAAACATCTTCTTTAAAAGGCTCCTCATAACGCACCTGAAAAACCCTTAAAAAGCTGCACATGCGTAACATACTGGAGATTCCATTTGCAAAATTAGGTTGGATGTAAAATGAACTTGTGCCTCTAGTTTTCCCCAAAACAAAATGAAAAATATCAAAGTTCATACTCAATAATCCAGGTACAACAATGTTCAGTCAGTTGGGTGGCTCCTCAAACTGAAGAAGTCCTTTGGATGAAGGATGAAACGTCTCAGCAAAAAAAGAAACCGTCCAGATGACCTGACTGAACTTTTTTGAAAGGGGAAAATAATTTTAACATTAAAACATGTCTGAATAAATATTTATTCACTACAAGAATAATACAAGAATAATACGTTTATATGGAGTGTTAATTTGGACACAAGAACAAAGACATAGCCATTTTTATAATGAAGAGAAGGCAGGACATGAGACTACAAACAGATAGATTAATCAGGAAAAGTTGCTTGAGACAGGAAGCTGTTAGACAGCTGTCATCAGACAAACCTCACTCGTACATTCTGTAAGTCCACACTTTTCATACTGTGTTAAAACCACCAGAACACAGTGATGGAAGTTTGCTGTTGTGTAAAGGAGCTGTTGTTTGGATCGACACATTTGTGCCATGCAGCTAAAGGTGAAGGCAAAATGAAGCGTTAGCAAAATATCTCCTGAAGCGGGTGTCCAGATTTTAATGAAACACTCAAAGTAATTACTGGAGTTTACAGATGTTGAGCTACAGTTTGGTGTGCTAGTAGCTGAGGTTCCTTCACTACACACAGTGCTTAGTGCATTTCATAGTTCATATCTTAGATCATATTACAGGTTTTCTTTACAATTTATACTTTTGTTGGATGCAACTGGGACCCTGATCAGGCAGGGCCGGCTCAAGCCTCCATGGGGCCCTAAGCGAAATTTGGTTTGGGGCCCCTATTTCTGCTAATAATGTGGATTACTGTCACCAACAGTCAGATGATCAGATCATTCACCCACCTAACATAAACTCATTGCAACTCTGACAGCCTAGTATGTGGTACTAAAATTAACAAAAGGGGGGAAAACCCCACCAGTTTGCATTGTATTTTTACAGCAAAAGTGTCATCTGGTTTATTATCTTTGGTTCCAAAGAACTGCAGCAGTAATGTTCAAAATAATTTGCAGTGCCAGATCAACAACAGGTAAAATAACGTAGATGCATACAAATAAATTAAATTGTCCAAAAACAGACAAAAATTTATAAAAATAAAATATCAAGAAAATACTTAAATAATGTAAATGAACAATTACGTGAAACCACATAAAATGGTTTGAAAATAAATTAAAAGTTGAGTAATTAGTTCTTAAAACTATGTAAATTATGCAACAATAGCTGAACTTAAAATATTAAACAACCTTTAACCACACATTTGACCTGTTTATGTTACTTCTTCCTCAATACTTTGCAAACTCCTAAAACCAGTGCTTCCAGTTAGGGGGCCCCCTAGTGGCCCCGGGGCCCTAAGCAGCTGCTTGGTTTGCTTGGGCCGGCCCTGCTTGTGTACAATTTTGTTCCACCACATGTACCACCTGTGGTGCGAATGACAAATAAAGAAACATCTTTGTCTAAAACCTTGACATTAATTACTACCACCAGCCCTGTTAGTCTGTTAGCAAAATATTGTAATGACGCCAACACTGCAGACGGAGTCCAGCCAAACAGGGTTTATTCAGAAACAGGGAAGAGCTGCTATTACCAAGGCTGCAGCTCACGCCTCAAAAGAAAACGCGGTACACACGCGAGCGAACACACTGCTAGCTGCCTGCTAACAACAACACGCTCTCGGACTCTTCTTCTTCGTCTCTCTTTTCCCGGTCCCTCCTCCCTGCTCCTACCCCTCCCCTACCCCCACGACCAGTCCAACACATGAGGGCGGGGGTCAACAGAATCACAACAGCTCAACAGAACACAGTACAACTGAACAAATACACAGAAACACTTGGACCCAAAGCAGAACCAACACAGGGTCGTTACACTACCCCCCCACTACAGAGTCCCTCGCCCACGAGGGGACAAACAAAGTCATCAAACCGTCTTGGAGCCCTCCTCGTCCGCTGCGGGCGAGCTCCCAGCGGCGCTACAGGCCCTGCGGCCGGGGCATCATCCGATGTCGGTGATAAGGCTTCTGGGGAGGTTGGCGGACGCACCAGAGACCCTGACCATTGGCCTTCTGGGGACTGAGGTGCAGACCTGCCTTGATAGGGGGCCAACCTGTCCCGGTGCAGAGCTACTCTTCTCCTGTTCTGGGGCATCTGCACTCTGTAGACCACCTCCCCCAGGCGCTCCAACACTCTGCAGGGACCCACCCACTGACTGTCCAGCTTCGGGCACCGTCCCTTCTTCCTACGAGGGTTGTACACCCAGACCAGCTCCCCTGGAGTGAAGTGTCGGCCCTTAGCCCTTACATCATAGTTCCGTTTCTGGCGCATGCCTGCTTGCTCCTGTTGCCTCCGGGCAAACGCATGGGCTGTCTCTAACCTGTCCTGAAGTTTCCGGGCATACTCGGGTCCCGCTGGAACATCAGGTGCATCCGGTGGACGCCCAAAGGACAGTTCGGCTGGTGTGCGCAGCTCCCTCCCCAACATGAGGAGCGATGGGGTACATGCCGTGGAGTCCTGTACAGCTGAGCAGCATGCCATTAGCACCAGTGGCAGGTGCTCGTCTCAGTCCCGCTGATGTTCTGCTGTGAGGATGGCCAGCTGCTGTCCCAGGGTGCGGTGGAGACTTTCCACTAGGCCGTCGCTCTGGGGATGTAATGTCGTTCTTGTTTTGTGGATGCCAAGGCGGTTGCACATGACAGAAAACACCCGTGACTCAAAATTTCTCCCCTGGTCACTATGAATACTGTCTGGCACCCCAAACCTGCTAATCAGGCCCCCAACCAAAGCATCTGCCACAGTCTCTGCTTCCTGATCAGGGATGGCGTACGCCTCCGGCCATTTTGTAAAATAGTCTATAGCCGACAGGACATAACAGTTTCCCCTGTCTGAGCGTGGTAGGGGGCCCATGATGTCCACGGCCACTCGTTCCATCGGGGCTCCTACAACAAACTGTTGTAGGTGGGCGTGAGACTGACCTGTCGGCCCCTTCCGTGCCGTGCAGAGGTCACAGCAGCGGCAGAAATCCTCCACATCCCTCCTACACTGGCCCCAATAAAACCCCTGTCGGAGGCGACGGAGAGTTTTTGTGACACCAAAATGTCCAGACCCAGACGCTCCATGCACGCCCTGCAGGACTACGTCTTTCAGGCCTTTTGGGACTACAATCTGCCACCGCTCCTCACCTGTGGAGGGGTCCTTCCATGACCTCTGCAGTACTCCATCTTCCAGTCGCAGAGCCTCAAACTTGGACCACAACCCTTTAGTTGCCAGCGAGAGTCCAGCAACCTCCTCCCACGGCGGCTTCAGTTGCCTCTCCACCCACTGCAACACAGGCTGGATGTCAGGGTCCTGTTCCTGATGGTGCCTCCAGCTGTCTGTGCCAACCACCTGCAGCTCTCTGCAGATCGCCAAGTCACTCTGACCTGATCCTCGACGGTTCCGATGCAGCTGTTCCTCCTCCAACCTCTCCCTCCGGTCACAGTAACTGCACCCCTCTGCAGCGCAAGGCCGGCGGGAGAGGGCATCGGCATTGGCGTGCTTGGCTCCGGCCCGATGAATGACAGAGAAGTTGTAGGATTGCAGCTCCTCCAGCCACCGGGCCACCTGACCCTCAGGTTCTTTAAAAGACATCAGCCACTGGAGGGCCGAGTGATCAGTCCTGATCGTGAATGACAAGCCACACAGGTAGTACTTAAAATGGCGTAGAGAAAGCACCACCGCCAGCAGCTCCCGCCTTGTCACACAGTAGCGCCTCTCAGCTTTGTTAAAGGCCCTGCTGAAATACCCCACCACTCTCTCCCCCTCCTTCCCCAGCTGGGACAGGACCCCCCCAACCCCCACGCCACTTGCATCCGTGTCGAGGATGAAGGGGAGGGAAGGGTCTGCAGGAGCGAGGACTGGGGACTCAGTCAGAGCTTGCCGCAGGCGGTCAAATGCTCCCTGGCACTGTTCAGTCCACACATAGTCTCTGTTCTTCTGGAGTAGTTGGAAAAGGGGGGCTGCTATACTTGAGAACCCCCACACAAACCTCCTGTAATAAGAAGCCAGTCCCAGGAAGCTTTTAAGATCTCGCTGACTCGTAGGGGTTGGCCACTCTGCCACCATCTTTACTTTGTCCTCCATTGTGCCGATCCCCTCTCTGCCGACTCAGTGACCCAGAAACGACACCTCTTGTTGCATAAAGTGACACTTATCTGGGTGGAGTCTCAGGCCCACGGCTCTAATTCTCTCCAGCACTCTACAGAGTGAGTCCATAGCCATTGCAAAAGAGGCGCCATGGACCAGTATATCATCCAGATACACCAGACACTCCTGGCGAGGAATGTCAGCCAGCGTCTGGTCCATCAACCTGGAAAAGGTGGCAGGTGCATTGCACAGTCCAAACGGGAGCACCTTAAACTGCCAGAGTCCCCGCCCCGTACAAAAAGCAGTCTTAGGTCTGGCACTTGTTGATAGGGGGACCTGGTAATAACCGCTCCGAAGGTCCAGAGACGAGAACCAGTTGGAGCCGGACACCAGGTCTAGTGACTCGTCGACCCTAGGCAGTGGATATGAGTCTTTCTCAGTCACCCCGTTCAGTGGTCTGTAATCAACACACAAACGCCACTCTCCATTCTTTTTGGGCACCATGACAACAGCAGACGCCCAGGGGCTGTTTGAAGGCTCGATAACATCAGCCTGCAGCATGTCCGACACTGCCCTGTCACATGCTTCCTGACGGGCCAGGGGAAGCCGGCGGGGACGACATTTTATTGGGTGTGCATCTCCCGTCAGGATGTCATGTTCCACCAAACGAGTCCGCCCCACCTGGTCTTCACTCAGGGCAAAAATGTCCTTAAAGTCCATGAGCAGCTGCAACAGTTGTTCCTGCTGCTGAGTGTCTAAACCCCTACAGTTCTCTGCCCAGATCTTCCGCACCAAGGTCACCGCAGCGTCTTCAGTCTCCTGAGGCACCCACACTGGGGGCATAGGACTCGCAGGTGCGGGGGCCATGGTGGCAGCAATCTGGCTGGGCTGAGGTGGGATGTGCTCGACAGCTGCAATCTGCGGTTCTGTGTAGCAGGCCACAGGACCCGTGAGGGCGTGATCAGGAGCTGTGGGCAACAGTGGAATGAGAGGGCCCTCCTTGAAGCTCCATGTCCCCACACCCAAATCCAAATGGCACCCTGCAGCCCTTAAAAAGTCCAGCCCCAATACAGGTAGTCCCCGACTTACGAGCGAGTTCCGTCCCTAGGGGGCGCTCGTAAGTCAAAAATTCGTAAGTAGGATCACATAGTAAAAAAAAAATATATATATATATATATATTTTTTTTTTTACTTTTTTTTTATTTATTTTTTTTATAAATGAATACATGTACAGTACTGGACAGTCACCAAGCACTTAGCCTATCCTAACACAGTTTTTAAAGATGAAGGAATAAGTTGAATTGTCTCCCTTTCACATAAAGGGAGCAAGCTCCCTATGGAGCCTGCAGGGAGGAGGGAGACAATTCAACTGACTCCTTCATCTTTAAAAACTGTGTTAGGATAGGCTAAGTGCTTGGTGACTGTCCAGTACTGTACATGTATTCATTTATAAAAAAAAAAAAAAAAGTAAAAAATAAAAAACATATATATATATTTTTTTTTAATGAGATGCATGCTCGTAAGTCCGGGACCTCGTAAGTAAGAGCGCTCGTAAGTCGGGGACTACCTGTATGCACATGTCCTGCATCTCTGCTACCCACACAGGGTGGGTGATAGATCGGCCACCTACATTAAAAGTCATTGTCCTCCTCCCCTTCATAGGTGCCATGTCCCCTGTGACTGTGCGCAGCTGCACTGTGGTGGGTTGGATCAGAGTCCAGTCCGGTACCATCTCAGGCCTCACTAGCGTTACCGTGGAACCAGTGTCAATTAGGGCCGTGCATGGGAACCGTTCCACAGAGACTGGGACATAACAAAAGTCTCCAACACATATGCGGCCGACCACCACAACCACGGTCGCTTGGTCGGGGGCGGAGTCAATTTCAGAGGGATTCTGGGCTCGGGCCCCCTGTTCGAGCTGTCGGCCCCCGCCCACTGGCGATGGAGGTGTGGAGGCTACGGTCGGGATCTGCGATTCCTCCCCCCCGCAGACCCCGTGTCGTTTCCCTGCGTCTTGACTGTTTTAGGACACCGCCTCAGGAGGTGTCCCGGTTGGCCACAGCCCCAACAAACGGCCGGGGGTGCGGAGGAGTCCCGCGTCGACTGCAGTGCCACCGCTCGGACCATTTCTGTCAGCTCCGAGACCCAAGCAGGTTTCTCCTGGTTCAGCTCTGCCCCCTCCGCAGATCTGCATGCCGGTGGTTGTCCTCTCAGGTCGTTTCCCGCTGCTACTCCCAGCAAACACTCTCTCTCCACTGCTAAGTCCAATGCATCTTGCAGGGATCGGGGGTGCATCAGCTGAACCTGCACACGCAGCTCCGGTGGTGCCAGGGCTCTGATGAACTGATCTTTTGCTAGTTCATTCTGAACCCCTGACTGCATGTGTGAATAGGCTCTGCGTGTGAGGCTCTCAATGTCATTAGCCAAAGCACGCAGGGGTTCACCCGGCAACCTGCTCCTGTTGCAGAGTTTATTTTTAAAAATGTCTGGTTGCACACATTGTCCAAACCGCCTCTTTAAAGCTCCGACTAGTGCATCATAGTCTTTTCTGTCCTCTGAGCTTAACAACAACAGGCAGTCCAGTGCATCATCTTGTAGACAGAGAGCCAGCTGCAGGGCTTTATGCTCTGCTGTCCACCTCCCTGCATGAGCCAGCAGCTCAAACTGTGCATGGAAGGCCTCCCAGCTGGACCTACCAGAGTACTTGGGCGTCTTCAACGGGACGGTGACGTTTTGGACGACGCTGTCGTAACTGTCATGGCTGCCGCCATGTGAGTCTTTTGGCGCTCTTGGAGAAAATGGCGTCGACGGACCCGCCCCCCCGCCGGTACTCAGTCCTGCTTCGGCAGCCATGCTCGCTGCAGAGCTGCGCAGAGCAGCTTTCGCCTGAGTTATTTTAGCGAGCTCCTCTCTCCAGGCCTTCTCATCCTCTAGTCCCTCCGCTTTAAACGTCACTCGGTAGAACGCTCCGTCCATGATGCTGATGTCGTGGGTGGAGGCGACGAGCCAGTAGTACTCACTCGGCTCGATAGCGTTGGTTTACTTCTAACACCAATGTAATGACGCCAATACTGCAGACGGAGTCCAGCCAAACGGGGTTTATTCAGAAACAGGGAAGAGCTGCTATTACCGAGGCTGCAGCTCACGCCTCAAAAGAAAACGCGGTACACACGCGAGCGAACACACTGCTAGCTGCCTGCTAACAACAACACACTCAGACGCTTCTTCTTCGTCTCTCTTTTCCCGGTCCCTCCTCCCTGCTCCTACCCCTCCCCTACCCCCACGACCAGTCCAACACATGAGGGCGGGGGTCAACAGAATCACAACAGCTCAACAGAACACAGTACAACTGAACAAATACACAGAAACACTTGGACCCAAAGCAGAACCAACACAGGGTCGTTACACTATCATGTGAACTACCAGATGAGTTTTAGAGAAACTCTCAAAAAGTAATGGTTGGATGCATATCTATAGCTTATTAACTCTCAAAGCCAATTTAAGATGGCTGCTACCGCTAATTGTCTTTAGCCAACCCTGAAATGGCTCTAAGCTAGTCAATGTTACAGATGTTGAATAAATCTGGTAAATTTCCAGATAATATGAAAGTGGCTAAGGTGGTACCTCTTTTTAAAGATCAAAGGACTGTTCAAACAGTCCTTTGATGTAATTGGTCCTTGTGTTTTGTCATTTATTAACAGCTGTCTATCTTCAGGTTTTGTGCCATCTGCTTTCAAACATGCTGTGGTCAGGCCTCTTCTCAAAAAACCAGGCCTAGATCCTACAGCTCTCTCTAATTTCAGACCAGTTTCACATCTGTCATTTCTATCAAAGGTCCTAGAAAAGATTGTTTTTATTCAACTTCAATCTTTTCTAGAACTCAACAACCTGTTTGAAAAATTTCAGTCAGGTTTTCGAGCTCGTCACAGCACTGAATCTGCACTGCTCAAAGTACAGAATGACATTCTTCTGTCCCTGGATGCAAAAAACCCTGCTCTGCTGGTGATGTTAGACCTCTCAGCAGCTTTTGACACCGTCGACCATCAGGTACTAATCAACCGCTTGTCTCAGCAGGTTGGCCTCCAGGGAGCTGTGCTTGAGTGGTTCAAATCTTACCTGTCTGGGAGAACTTTTTCTGTCATGATAGGCGATCTGTCCTCCTCTTCATCAACCCCTCTGACCTCTGGCGTACCACAGGGATCTATTCTAGGGCCAGTCCTCTTCTCTCTTTACATGCTGCCATTAGGATCAATCATTGCACGTCATAACCTGTCTTTTCACATGTATGCAGACGATTTACAAATCTATCTGCCAGTCACTCCCAACCCCTCACCCAGTTCAAACACTCTTGTCAACTGCTTAAATGACATTAAGCACTGGCTCTCTCAAAACTTCCTCCACCTAAACACAGATAAAACTGAATGCATTTTATTTAGTGCACCTGGTGACACCAGCAACATCCTTCCCAGTCCCAGTGTTGGTTTCCCCCTCCCCCACTTCAACCCGGTGGTCAGAAATCTTGGAGTGCAGCTTGACTCCAACTTAAAGTTTGATAAACAGATCAGTTCTGTTGTCAAGACCAGCTTCTTTCAGCTCCGACTGCTCTCCAAAGTCAAGTCATTTCTCAGCCGTGGTGATCTGGAGAAGGCCATCCATGCCTTTGTGACCTCCAGACTTGACTATTGTAATGCTTTGTATGTTGGTATTAATCAATCCTCCATCTCCCGTTTACAGCTTGTACAGAACTCTGCCGCGCGCCTTTTGACCAACACACGAAAATATGAACACATCACTCCTGTCCTGTCCTCTCTACACTGGCTCCCGGTTCAGTTCAGGATACAGTTCAAGCTGCTCCTGTTTGTTTTCAAAGCTCTGAATGGACTTGCTCCTCTGTACATCTCAGAACTTTTGAAAGCCCATCAGCCCGGCAGAGATTTACGCTCTGCCAGTCAACACCTGCTGGAGGTGCCTCGCTCAAGGTACAAACAATGGGGAGACCGGTCATTTTCTGTTGCCGGCCCAAAAGCCTGGAACAGCCTCCCCCTTGAGCTGCGTGCCACCTCTGATCTGACTCTGTTCAAAACCAGACTGAAGACCCACTTGTTCAAAAAAGCTTTCAGTGTGTAAAAAAGCTTTCAGTGTGTAACTTTTATTACTTTTGGTAGTTTAGTATGTAGCATTTTTTATTTCCATTGCCTTTTTATTTCCACTTGCTCAAATAAGCTTCCAGTGTGTAACTTTTATTACTTCTGGTATTTTAATATGTAACATTCTTTAATTTCCATTGCCTTTTTATTTCCACTTGTTCAAAAAAGCTTTCAGCGTGTAACTTTTATTACTTGTGTTATTTTAGTATGTAGCATTTTTTATTTCCATTGCTTCTTTTATTGCTGTTGTTTCTTATTCTATTTTCATTGATTTATTGTTCCAGTTTATTCATCTTTTTATCCTGTTAAGCACCTTGGTCAATGCAAGGCATTGTAGGAAGGTGCTATACAAATAAAGCTTATTATTATTATTATTATAAAGATGGTGATAAAAGCCTATTTAACAACTACAGACCAATATCCTTGCTACCACAGTTTTCTAAAATATTAGAAAAACTATTTGTGATTAGATTAGACCATTTAATTGATAAACATAACATTTTAAGTAACAGTCAGTATGGTTTCAGAGCAAATACTTCTACATCAAATGCTATAATGGAATTAATTGAACAAATAACTACTGCGGTTGATCAAAAAAATAGTGTCTTGGGATTTTTGTTGATTTGAAAAAGGCCTTTGATACTGTGGATCATACCATTCTCATTGACAAGTTGAGTAAATATGGTGTGAGAGGACCAGCATTGCAGTGGTTAGCTATCTCAGTAACAGGAAACAATTTGTACAAATAAATGATGAAAGATCCAACCTCGGTAATATTACATGTAGAATACCTCAGGGCTTTATCACTGGACCTAAGTTCTTTATTCTGTATGTTAATGACTTGGTTAAGGCTTCAGTTCTTCTCAAATGTATCCTTTTTGCTGATGATACAACTTTTTTTTGTTTTGGTCATGATATTACACAGATCTTTGAGTTTATGAAGATAGAATTAGCAAAAATACATAATTGGTTTAATCTAAATAAACTGTCATTTAATTTAGATAAAACTAAATATATGGTATTTGCTAAAAAACATACTGTTGATATTCCATTTATGATTGATGGTGTTGAGATCTGTCGTGTTAGTGAAGTGAAATTTCTGGGTGTCATCATTGACGACAAACTGACGTGGAAACATCATATAAATTCAGTAAAGACAAAGATAGCGAGATCGATTGCCGTGTTACATGTAGATGTACAATTGTTGTTCCACATATAATTTATTGTATTGATATCTAGGGTAAAGCATGTAAAACATTTACGGAACCTGTTTTTTTGTTACAGAAAAGAGCTATAATAATTACCAGAAAAAATTATTGTCACCCATCCAGCACACTGTTTTACCAATTGAAGTTGTTAAAGTTCAGTGACTTGGTGGATTATAATATTTTGTCAGTCATGTATAGAGCTCATAAACAAGAACTACCATTACCAGCTTATGTAGTAAAAACGTGATAATTATGTAATAAAAACGTGATAATTATGTAGCTAAAACTTGATACTAAGTAGTAAAAACGTGATACTATGTAGTGAAAACGTGATACTATGTAGTGATCTACCATATATTTCAAGGAACCGCACCGTAACTCACTGAAATACTACGGAAGTGTTTTACTAATATAGTATTACGTTTTCACTACTCAACTAAATGAAACTATTTGTTGTGGCTCATGGAATCAATCTTTTTCTTTGTTTTACCAGGGTATTAAAAGCCTACTACTGGCACCATGTGGAGGAATACGTTTCTACATCATAACAAAATATGCAAAGTATTTCCAGCATAAATAAAATAAAAAAGGTTATTGTTAAAGGTTACTGTTAACCACAGGCATATTAAGTCTATGGTATTAACCGGATCAACACAAATTTCCTTATTTATTGTATTTATCCCAAAAAAATATATAATTAGTTAACCCAGGTCGGATTCGAACCCACTTCGTTCAGGTGGGAGGTAGAAATGCTAACGACTGAGCTATCTGAAGCATGTGGCAGCCTGCAGGTCTACCATATATTTCAAGGAACCGCACCTTACTGAAATACTACGGAAGTGTTTTACTAATATAGTATTACGTTATTACTACATAATATCACGTTTTAACTACATAATTATCACGTTTTTACTACATAATTATCACGTTTTCACTACATAGTATCACGTTTTCACTACATAGTATCACGTTTTTACTACTTAGTATCAAGTTTTAACTACATAATTATCACGTTTTTACTACATAATTATCACGTTTTTACTACATAAGCTCCAAAAAAAATTTTTCAAGGTTGAATGCAATACGCTTCCGTATAAACCTACCGGTAAATAAAGAACCAGTTCGAGGGGTCGGTCAAGCTCCATTCAGGGAATTGGTTTGTGGAATTATTTGGATACTGAAATTAAAAATGCCACATCATTATTTACATTTAAGAAATTAATCAAAACCAAATTATTACAAAAATACGCATGAATTAGTTTTTGCGTGTTATTTAGAAATTCGATAATTATGAGTTATTTTTTATTATGTTATTTGTTGATGATTTTTTTGTTTGAACTGACTGTTAGTAAAAGGGGGCAGATATAATAAGATTTTCTCTTCATTCTGCCACCCTTCATTTTATTTCTTACTATTGTATAGTAACATTTGTGATTGTTTTTTTTTATGTGTGTTATATTTTAAGATGAATAAAATTAATTTAAAAAAAATCTGAGGTGGTAGTACTTTGTAGTTGAACGTAATCCTTAACACACAATCCAAGTGTTAACAGAGCATGTAAATTCTTGCAATATCACAAGAGATTACACAAAGCGTCAATGTTTGACAGAAACAACTTTCATTGTTATAACACTTTTATTAGCTTTAGAGGCTTTGATGCAACATTGTCTTGTACTTTTATTTCCCAGGTGACTTTGAGGCATCAAGCCCCCCGCTGACAGACCTACCTGCAATAAACACAACCTCCCCCCTGATGTTCAGCAGCACCGAGGAGCCTCCGGGCAACGGCACCGTGGGTTTCTTCATGTCTTCTGAGGCCGGCGTGACTGCAGCGCTGATTAACACGAGTTCTGTCACTTCTGGTTTATCGCACACGCCACAGGGAACGAGTTCAGCGCCGTACACCAGCGTGAGCTCAGCTGCAGACTCACCTCCGTCAACAGACACAAGTCGTAAGAAACACTCAGCTGCCAAGAATCAACACATTTAGACCGTCAAGCCAAAATAGAAGGTGTTGGTTGGAGTCAGAAAAGCATCAGCTCATACCAGAACGTGCTACTTCAAATAGGCCTACTTAAATTCAGATTGTTGTACAGCGAGTACAGTCATCAATCAAAACATGGCGCCCCTCTTTCAATTTTAGGGTTTATCATTCATATCAGGACATACAGTAGTGAAACTGATCTGGTCTTTACCAGATTTTTCATTTTATTAAAATCCTACTTCAAGTGTAGACAAACACACAACAGAACCCACCAGTACTATCTTCTTTCGGTTGCTCCTTTTCAGTTTTATGTCAGATGTCCTTCCTGACACGACCACCGAGCTACCACAGCCCTCGTGTGTGGAGCTGAGAGCTGCAATCTAGGGTGTCTGGGGGGAGCAAATTGCAAAGGGCCTTGCTCAAGGGCTCACAATTGGGCAAATATGCAGAAGTGGGTGCTTCACCTTTCCCACCCAACTTTTGTTGTAACAGCCAGGGGATTTGAACCAGTGACCTCTTGATCACAGGCTTACCATGTCCAAACGCTGCGCCAGCACTCCCGCTTCCATCATGTTATCATTTATTAGAAGCAACAACTTCCAGTTGTCTTTTTATAATATTTTGCTCATTGTATCAGCCCCTACATGGTGGATGAATTTTGGTCCACTCTTCTTTACAACGTTCCTTCATTTGATTGAAATCTGCAGACGTTTGTTTCTGCTCAGCTCTCTGCTGCTGTGTTCAGGATCATTGTTCTGTTGCATCATGACCCTGTCTGGTTCAAGCTTCATCTGTCTGACAGACGTCCTCACATTTGACTCTACAATCTACTGGTCTCCAGAGGAGCTCATGGTTGACTCAATGACTGCAAAACAAACCCAAACCATCATTCCTCCACTACTGTGCTGACAGTTGGTGTGAGGGGTGTATCTACCCTGGCATCTTCTGTCCAAAAGATGAAGCCTTTCATTTGTAAACCCAAGTCATGCTGCTGTGTTCTTTTCAAACAGAAGAGGTTTTGCCAACAAGCCATACTTCTTCATTCTTTATTTATTGTTGCACTATCATAAATCTAGACCTTTACTCTGCTAACTACAGTCTGTAGCGTCTGCATGAAGCTTTTTTTTTTTTTGCAATTTCTCCCAGCATTGCATGGTCTGATTTTTGGGTAAAATTGCTGGGACGTCAACTTTTGTGAGGTTTGGCAACTCTCCTAAATGTTTTGTACTTGTGGAAAATATTTCTGTTTGTACAATTATGGACTACGTATAGCTTGGAAAATACCTTCATAGATTGGTGGACTTTGTTGTGTGTTTTTCTACATTTAATGTTAGATTAGATTTATTTTAGAACCTGCTGCAGACCATATTTTGTCTCATTTGTTTAACTGGCTTCTCTTTATCTACTTTTAGGACTCGTGTGAAAAGCTGATGATGTTTTAGGTCATATTGATGCAGAAATATAGAAAATTATAAAGAGTTCACAAACTTTCAAGCACCGCTGTAGGTAGACAAGCTTTTCCAATGTATATCTGTCTTTCACAGTTCTATCACTTCTTATCAAGTGATTAATGTTTAACTGACACACCTGCTTAGACAGTTAGGTTTTCAGCTGTTATTATTTGGACATGTTGGTGAAGGAAACAGAGGGGACGAGGAAGTGTGGGTAGGTTTGGTGTCAAGGAAAGAAACCAGAAAGGACAGGTGGTGGTGGATTTTGCCAAGAGAATGGAAATGGCTATAGTCAATAATACCTGTTTCCAAAAGCAGGAGGAACATAGAGTGACCTATAAGAGTGGAGGAAGGAGTACGCAGGTCGACTACATTCTGTGTAGAAGAGGAAACCTGAGGGAGACTGTAAGGGTGTGGCAGGGGAGAGCATGGCCAGACAGCATCAGATGGTTGTGTGTAGAATGACTGTTGTTGTGAAGAAGAGAAAAAGAGTAAAACCAGAGAAGAAGACCAAATGGTGGAAGCTGAAGAAGGAAGAATGTTGTGAGAAATTCAGAGAGGAGCTGGTAAAGGCTCTAAGAAAGAACTCCCAAATGACTGGGCTACTACAGCAATATCAATTAGAGAGACAGGTAGGAAGGTACTTGGTGTGTCATCTGGACAGGGAATGGATGATAAGGAAACCTGGTGGTGGAATAGTGAAGTGCAGGACGCCATTCAAAGAAAGAGATTAGCCAAGAAGAAATATGACGGTGAGAGGACTGAAGAGACGAGACAGGAATATAAGGAGATGGGACATAGAGCAAAGAGGGAAGTAGCTAAGGCAAAGCAGAAAGTGTACAATGAGTTGTATTGGAGATTGGACAGTAAAGGGGGCAAGAAGGACATGTACCGATTAGCAAGACAGACAGATCAGGCTGGAAAGGATGTGCAGCAGGTTAGGCTTATTAAAGATAGGAATGGTCCTGCTCTAACAAGTGAGGAGAGTGACGGAAGTAGTACATTGAGGAGCTAATGAATGAAGAGAATGAAAAAGAAAGAAGAGTAGAGGTCATAGAATCTGTGGACCAGGAAGTGGGAAAGATTATTGAGGATGAAGTCCGGAAAGCTTTGAAAAGAATGAAGAAGGGGAAGGCAGTAGGACCTGATGACATACCAGTGGAGGTTTGGAAATGTCTTGGAGAGATGGCAGTGAGGCTTTTGACTCAAATATTTAATGGAATATTTGAGGGTGAGAAAATGCCTGAGGAATGGAGAGTGTGCTGGTTCCCATTTTTAAGAACAAGGGTGATGTACAGAGTTGTAGCAACTACAGGGGAATTAAGTTGATGAGCCACACGATGAAGATCTGGGAGAGAGTTGTGGAAGCAAGACTTAGACAAGAGGTGACTATCTGTGAGCAGCAGTATGGTTTCATGCCAAGAAAGAGCACCACAGATGCCATCTTTGCTTTGAGGATGTTGATAGAGAAGTACAGAGAGGGTCAGAAAGAACTCCATTGTGTGTTTGTGGATTTAGAAAA